>CM055066.1:1404864-1482521 GCA_029204045.2 Tillandsia leiboldiana
TGTGTGTGTGTGTGTGTGTGTGTGTGTGTGTGTGTGTGTATCATGTTCTCTCACATCTAATCCACCCTTCCTATAAGGAAGCATATTCATTGAGTACAATGGTCATTCAGTGCATTGCTACTCACCACTACTACCCAACTAGCTAGGTTGAGAGGGCATACATATGCTTTGTGTGTTTTTGATGCTTCCTTTTACTTTAGTTATGAATAACTTGGTTGGCCATGACCAATTAACATGTTACATTTGTGTTTTTTTAGTGCTTAACTAGTGTAGGCTTAATTAGAGGATTTTGAATTATTCTTCTTTTGGTCTTTCCCGAGCATTCCAGCTCATTCATGAATCATGTTGCTAGGAGAATGTTTTCATTTGACTCTCCATCTACCTTACAGTGTCACAAATAGTGAAATTGTTGTTTGTATTAATTAATGGCTCGAATCAATCGAAAAGGTCAAGTTGATTGATAAATTTTTTTTACATATGTTATCTCTATAGCTAAAATTTTTGTTCTATCCGTTATGAGACTACACAATAATTTTAACAGTTTATATCTATTTAGTCGTATTATTTACAAATCATATATACTAATTAAAACATACCACATATCTTATATATATATATATATATATATATATATATACACACACACATATAGGGAGAGAGAGAGAGAGAGAGAGCTAGACTACTCTATTATTAATAGTACCAAGTTATTAGTGCTATTAAATTTTTAATTCTTAAATGAAGGATTATGCGGTTAGGATGATAATAGTTCCCTAAGGTTTAGTTGGTGGAATAGTATGATCTAAAAGATGAAAATGATCAAAATGGTAGATTTAACGGTGGAAAACTTAGTAGCACCAAATACTTGATACTATCGATAGCATAGTAGCCGGACTCTCTCTCTCTCTCTCTCTCTATATATATATATATATATATATATATATATATAGTGTGAGAGAGTCCGGCTGGAATACTATCGATAGTACAAAACAATTGGTGCTACCAAGTTTCTAGTCCTTGGATAAAAGGATGTGCGGTTAGAATTATAGTGACCCTCTAGGATTTTTACTATTCAACCAACCACCCATTAAACTCTAGGGAACCACTATCATCCTAACCGTGCATCTCTTAATCTAAGAGTTAAAAAATTGGTAGCACTAATGACTTGCTATGGATAGTATTGCAACTTAATTATATATATATATATATATATATATATATATATATATATATATATATATATATATATATATATATATATATATAAAGAGAGAGAGAGAGAGAGAGAGAGAGAGTAGGGCTTATATACTTTCAAAAGCACAAATTCAAATATGCTTGTGAATTTTTTACCATCGAATTTATATTGAGATTTGTGCTATTTACTTTTTCTTTCTCTCTCTTTAGTTGACTTATAATAATACAAATCTCAATATAAATTCAATGGTAAAAAATTCACAAGTATAGTTGTACTTGTGCTTTTGAAAGTATATAAGCTCTACTCTCTCTCTCTCTCTCTCTCTATAGATCTCTCTCTCTATATATATATATAGTCCGGCTACTATGCTAGGACCAAGCACTTAGTGCTACCAAGTTTTCTACCGTTGGATCTACACCTTTGATCATTTTTTCATCCTTTAGATCATACTATTTTTTCAATCACCTACTAAACCTTATGGGCCCACTATTATTCTAACCGCACATCCCTTCATCTAAGGGTTAAAAACCTAATAGCACCAATGACTTGATACTATTAATAGCATAGTAGCTTAGGTATATGTATATAAAATGAGACTACTGTACTATCAATAGTATCGTACTATTAAATTTTCGATTCTTGGATGAAGAGATGGACAGTAAGAATAATATTAGTCCTCTAGGGCAGCGTTTGGTTGGGGGATAAAGGGGGAATAACCCCCTTTATCCCCCTATTCTTGCCAAACAACCTACAAAAAAGACAGGGAACAAAATTTTATTTTATCCCCTTCTTAACGGGTTATCCTAGGATAACCCGTTAAGATTTATCCCCCCACCCCCCCGGAATAGGGGTTTATCCCGGGGGCAGTGGATGGGAATTTACTTTTAAAATTAGGATTTAATTTTCAAATTTTAAAATTTTAAAATTGAATTTGAATTATAAAATTTTAAAATTTGAATTTTAAAATTTTAAAATTTTAATGTGAAATTTTAAATTTTAAATTTCAAAATTGAATTTGAATTTTAAAATTTTAAAATTTGAATGTGAAATTTTAAATTTTAAATTTTAAATTTCAAATTTGAATTTGAATTTTAAAATTTTAAAATTTGAATGTGAAATTTTAAATTTAAAATTTCAAATTAAAAAATTTCAAATATAAATTTTAAATTTTAAAATTTAAATTTAAAATTTACAATTAAATTTTTAAAATTCAAAATTTAAAATAAAATTTGAAAATTTAAATTTAAAATTAAAGTTTAAAATTAAAATTTAAAATTTAAAATTAAAATTTAAAATTAAAGTTTTAAATTAAAATTAAAATTTAAAATTTATAATTTATAATTAAAATTAAAATTTAAAATTTAAAATTTATAATTTTTAAAATTTGCACTTTTATTTCCAATCTAAAGCTATCTACAACTTGAATTTTGCATTTATTAAAATATACTATAAAATAAAAATTATTATTTTTTTAGGTAAGATATAATTTATTACTTATAATTAAATTGCTTCAAATTAAATATAATTTTAAATTTAATTTTCCTACAAAAAAAAAAGATAAGGGCAAAGTTGGTATTTTGAAAAAAATTCTATCTTCTTTTTCCATTATCCTCCACTATTCCATAATTTCAACCAAACACTATTTTAGCTATTCCAGAGAATACCAACTTTTCAACCAAACGCAATTTAACTTTTATACTTCTTTATCCCGGAATAGCAAGCTATCCCAGGTATAAAAAAATTTATACCTCAGAAATTAATCCCCGAACCAAACGGGGCCCTAAGGTTTAGTGGGTTGTTGGTGAAATAATGTAAATCCTAAGGGACCACTATAATGTAACCGCACATCTCTTTATCTAAAAGTCAAAAAATTAATAGTACCAAGTGCTTGGTACTATTGATAGTATAGTAGTCGCTCTATATTATTTCACCAATAACCCACTAAACTCTAAAAGATTATTATAATTCTAACCGCACATTTCTTCATCCAAAGGACGAAAACTCAATAATACGAAGTGCTTGGTACTATTGATTGTATAGTAGTTTCGTCATATATATAGTAAAGCATATATACTTTCAAAAGTATAAGTTTATCTATATTTGTAAATTTTTTACCATATAATTTATATTAGGATCCGTATTATTATAAAAATAATTAAAAAAAGTAAAACTGCACAAATACCAATACAAATTTTATGATAAAAAAATTATAAGTATAAATAGACTTGCACTTTGAAAAGTATATAAGCTCTACTCTTACTCTCCCTCTCCCTCTCTCTCTCTCTCTCTATATATATATATATATATAACCTCAGGAGTGATTTAACAGAAGAGCAATACTACCTCTACACCCATTTTTGGGTGTAGATCCTACACCCCACCCATCCAAGGGTGGGGGCTTCTTCATCAATCACTTTGAAGTGATGGGTAAAATTCACTCCATCATAGAATGGGTGGAATGTACGATGTATATCCAAAAATAAGTATACACTTAGTATTTTTCTTAACAGAATTAGTTGAGATATAATTTTTTTCCCATTTATGCATTATCTTACGAAAGTATTAATGAAACAATACAATTAAACAATATATTTTATGCAAATTAAGCAATAATTTGAACTAATGTCATTCCTAGCCTCATTGAAATTTTCTTTTTCCAATCTAACATTTTTTTCATTTTTTTTTTTTTAATTGAACCCATTTGGATGGATTTTTTTTTTAAAAAAAAAAAAAACTTAATAATATATATGTGTCCTCAAGGCAACCCCCTCTCTCTCTCTCTCTCTCTCTCTCTCTCTCTCTCTCTCTCTCTCTCTCTCTCTCCTCCCCACCCACTCACTCACTCTCTCTCTCTCTCCCCTCCCGACCAGCACACAGACTCTCTCCTCCCCACCGGCTAATATTTAATAATAATTAATTTTTATAATAATAATAATAAATATTATTATTATTAAATTATAGTTTACTATTATTATTATTTCTATTACTATACTAGTACTTAATTTGATTATATAAGCCAATATAATCAAATAATTATAGTTATTTGAGGATTTTATAAATCAAATTACATGTGTTGGATCAATACCAACATGCATCTTGCTAATTTTTTCTAGATATAATTCGACAACACCTTAGCATGCATATTTTTTAGAATATTTCAATAAATCCAAACAAATATTATTTGATTTACAAAATTTTCAAATAATTATAATTATTTGATTATTTGATTATGTTGGCTTGTATAGTCAAATTATGTACCAGGAATAGTAGTAGTAATAATAATAATAATAAATTATAATTTAGTAATAATAATATATATTATTATTAGTATTAAATATTAATTTTTAATTATTATTATAAAAAATAATAATTATTAAATATTAGTAGGGGGAGGAGAGGAGAAAGAGGGTGAGTGATTGGATAGGGAGGAGAGAGAAAAAAATTCTCTTAATTAATACATTAATGCTATTAAATTATTTTTTGGCTAAATTATAGATTTTTTTTTTTATAAATACTTACTTTTTTATTTTTTTTCTAATTTTCAAAAATGTATATTTCACCTCTTCAAAAATTCAAGTTGATGCATTTAGTCTTTCTCGGTCAGATTCCGTCACTATTCCGTTAATTCCTTATAATTTATACTAAAAATACTCTTAAAATAATTTAAATATATTAAAAATTAATTTTTTTTTCTTATAGAATAAATATGAATAATTTGATCACTTCACCGTCTTTATTAGTATCGTAACGCTCTGAAAATATTTTCTGAAATTTTATAAAGATAAAATAAAAGTTTTAAAAAGTTACAATAGAAAGTGAAACAAAAAAAAATTACAATTTTTTTTTTTGTATTCTAACTTTTTTTCTTTTTTTTTTTTTCGAATTCATCAAATAAGACTAGATTAAGAATCTTTTTTTAAAAATTGCTATATAGAATTTTTTATTTTTTTTAATAAGACTAAATATGGTATTAGTTTCAACAATTTAGGGTTCAACTTTGAATGTGACTTGAGTCCTTAAAGAGGAGAGAACAAAGTGGAGTACTGATGCATTGTAGAAGGTGAGGGTTTTTGACTTTGCTACATAACCACCTGTAAAGTTAATGCAATGATCTTATCAACATTTATATTTGATTCTCATCTTTTTGGAGATTCGATTTGTTTTTTTTTTAAAAAAAAAAACAAAAAATGAACGCCAACAAAACAAACGTGATTTTCACCATCTTTTCAAATCATAGATTGTGTCCAATTGCATCAAATTTATCACTTTCAAATCATAGATTCGATCGGTTAGTATTTGTTTGGTTTTGCTTCTCAAGCAAATCTTCTTGTTCTTGTTTTTGTTATTCTTCAAAAACATAAAGTAAAATCGCATTTTGAGTCAATTAATCAAAATTTTAAAATTTTAAATTTACTATCCAATTTTTTAATTTATTTAATTTAATTTAGTTAACGATATATAGTCTGACTTCAAATTTTGAAAGTGTCGTTTATTTTTTACATGTTTAATCAGTAGTATATATACTTCAAGCAAATTTCCCAACTACAAATTAATTATTAAAGTTAAAGTTAAAGCTAAAGTTATTCAAATCAAGAATATCGAAAGGTTGAACAGTACAATTAAAATTTTGAAAAATTAAATAGTCAACTTAAAATAGTCCATAACTTTGATAAGTTCTCCCTTTTTTTTTTTTTATCAAAAAAAAGTATTTAACAAAAGAAAACTCTGAAGTTATCTTTTTTGCTTTAATAGAAAGGCCAAGTAGAATTTCCATCTCAAAAGAAAAAACTCCAATTCAAATTAAATTTCTGAACTCTTACTATATACTACATATTGTTGAGAGAATTTATAACTCTAATACGCTTAACTATCGTTTAAAATATTATAGTCCAATTAAAAAATTTTAAATATGTTATATTTTATATATAAAATTATGGCTAAATTACAGAAAATTTTTCTATAATATACCATTTTTTTACTTTATCTCCTGTCTTTAAAACACTTATATTTTGCCCTCTCGTAATTATGAAATTGTGTATTTACACCCCGCCGTCAGTATTCCGTTAGTGAGCCGTCAATTTTTTAGATAATATACTGAAAATACCCTTCAACATCTTTTTCTTTCGATCGCTTCGAGGCCGAGCTCCGTCGCTCCGTGAGGGATCCCGTCGCCGTCGTTGTCGGGAGCCCTCGGTGATCGTCGACGCAGTCGCCGCCCGGGCTCTCCCCGGCGACGGCGCTCCAGGTCAGGCGCGGCCCGAGGCTGGTGGGGCGCCAAGTGGCGGTGCCCCACTCGCCGCACCACTGCGCGCATCACGCGCGCGTGGGGACCCGCGCCTCCTCTGGCGTGGGTCAGCGCGGGATGAGGGGGGCCGCCACGTGGCGGGCCCCCATAGGCCGCCGCGCGTTGGCCTGCTCCCTGGGGGCGCCGCGCTTCACGCGTCCGCGCGGGGACGCAGCTCCCATGGGCACCCCCGACTTCTCCGATGGCGGGGGAGACGACGACGACGATGACGACAGGGTGGGGAGGAGGAGGAGAGCTTCTCGGCGGGGGTGGGGGCGGGGGCGGGGGCGGCAGTGGAGTCGGAGAGGAGCACAGGGATAAGCACAGAAATAAGAAAGGCATTATCGTCATTTTACCTATTCTGTTAACACCGTTGCCACTAAAAATAATTACGTAATTACGAGGGAGCATAGATTTTTAAAATAGCAAAGTGAAAAAATAATATATTATAAAAAAATTTCTATAATTTAGCCTAAAATTATTATAAATTTTAGAAACGTAGAGGAATTTAACTAAAAAATTACAAATTATTTTTATAAACAACTCTACTCGATAAGAACCTCCCGTAAAAAATAATAATAATAAAAAAAGAGCAATGCTACCTATACACCCCGAAGGGGTGTACATCATACACCTCTACCATTTTAATGGTGGCGATACTTTTTACGGGTCACATCAAGTGACCCATCATTACACCCCCATCCTTAGATGGGTGGGGTGTATGATGTACACCCCGAAAGGGGTGTACACATAGCATTTTCCATAAAAAAAAAGACTAGCCCATTTGCACCGAAAAGCACTTTTTGTTTATTTGACCAACCATATATATATATATATATATATATATATATATGCATGTCATTGTAGTAACTAAAAGACACACAATGAGGGCCCCTAGTGGGAGAAAGTGGACAAAAACCGCATCTTAGAATATCGATCTTGGGCACGGTTTTGCACAGGTAAAGCAATGGGCACAGGACATCTAGGAATGCTAGGGTTTGGGATATGATAGTGCACTATTAGTAATGGGTGCAGTAGTAGCTAATGAGACAAAAATTGGAACGAGATTAGTCATCTGTTCACTCGAAAGATTATCCAACGACGCGTGGTCTGAACCGCGTATCATCTGACATGATTTCTCTTATGCCAATAAAAAATAATTAGTTAAAACTAATTAAGTCGAAAAATTAATTAATTAATAAGTTAAAAGTTTTAGTTCGAGCCAATTCTTATTAGGTTTTGGATTTTATTCTCAGATTCAACATTTATTTAATGAGTTAAAATTTTTATCTCTTATATGTCAATTCTAGGTGCTTATCATATCAATCTCGTATGTGTTTCCAATTATATAATCGGTCACTTTTGTTATGTAAATCTTAGAAGTTCAAATTTGGACTTTTGGATTTAGAAGTTAAGTATTTATTTATATGTGTCAGGTTGTTTAATATTATTTTAGAACTTCAGCTTAAGATGTTGTATGACTAAAGTAGCTAGCGAAAAAACTCCCAATAATATTTTCATAATTTTCTTTTTTTTTTGGTTTTGTTGAGTCTTATGTACCAATTGAGCTGTTATTTGAGTAGAGCGATCATTTCGAGAAAATACTAACAAAAATATGAGCAAAATACTCATGAGAGTTTTTGGCGATGGCACTGATAATGACAAAGGCAAATGTTTATATTCGACGAGAATTTAAGTGCGCTCATCGATACGAGTCTATCTATCATGTTGTATCGTGTTAATAAAATATTAATATATGATATAGTTCTCGTACCGATGGCTCAATTAATTTTTTTTTTTTTTAAAAATTAGTAAGTAATTTTTTCAATAAAATTTAAAATATTTGATAAAAATATAAAATAAATAATTAGATTATTTGGTTGCTTAGAAAAATAAATATTTTATTTCATTATATAATATTGGCGCACATATATATTTTGTGACCGGCACGATCCGACACACGCCGTATCGTATCGTACCACTAAATTTTCGACAATACCTCGTGTCACGACACTTAAATCTTTGATATTAGAATTTTTTTTTAGGCTCAAATTAATTTTAAATTTAGTTAAAATTTTGTATATTTGACAGATAAGAAATATGGTTAAATGTCTAGAATGAATAAAATAATTATATTCGTTCTTCAAATTATTTTTTGGGATATGATCATAAATCAATTCTTATGTAACAAATCATAGCTATTAAGACCTTTTAAAAAACAAATATTATTATTTTTTTCTTACAATCATATTAAAAAAAAAATTATATTGAATAAGTTATCTTTCCGACAAGATCTAAATCTACGAGCTTTGTTTGCAAATTATGCTCGTTGTCGCGGAACTTAGGGTAAAGTTGGTAGCTAAAACACCTTTAGTAGCTTCATGTTAAAGCCAAATGGAGAATCTCCGCTTAGATCTTCCTTTTTGGATCCAATCCGATGTTTATTTCAGTTTCTTTCTGATCCAAAAAAAAAAAAAAAATAAATAAATAAATAAAAATTATTAACTTATTTCCGCCGAACAAAATCGTTTTTGAAATTCTAATCAAACAAATACTCAGCAGAACACTAGTAAAATATTTTAAATAATTCAATTTTGACAGCATTTTCGTAAAATCGTAAAAATCCAGTTTGAGTAAATAGATCCAAATTAAAAAGGGGTCAAAAGTTTTTACATTTCACACTCAACTTTTTTTTTTAAAGAAAAGCAAATATGAACAACACATGGGGGACATAGAAGAGCAATGAGTTTCTCCTGATGCTAGCTAGGGTTTTTGAAAAGTTTGGGAATCATATTCCTACCAATCCATCTCACTCAAGTAAAAGCACCACAATTCTATCAAACCATAACCAAATGAGAATATAGCCTCGGAGCCTCGCTCTACCTGCTATGTAATTCTAGCTCAGCCGAGACTCATCTCACATTTCCGACTGGTGAATGACTCTGATACCAAATGTGACGCTCCAACTTTTCAGAAAGTAACTCATTCTAGAACTACTTTAGTTCTAGCACGCTTAACTCTCTTAACCTCTTGAGTCTTGCTACTACCCCAAATGCTATAGTCGGGTTAAGAGATTTAGTCCTATTATATTATTTATATATAGGACTAATACATATTTCGGGAGTATCACACCTCCCCCCTCCCTTTTTTTTTTTTTTTTTCTTATTTTATTATTATTGTTATTGTTATTATTATTATTTTGCTATTTTTGTCACTAGCATCAACTTTGGCTGGTTCCAAAATCTATGCCAAAAATATCTGTATGTCTGGAATGGCCTTTTGGTGGAGGGACCAGCCCGGCGGCGCGGGCCCTCGCCGTCGGGTCGGCCTGAGCACGCCAAAAATTGACCTACAACAATATTTTGGTATTTCAGCATCTTATTTCAGTTTTCGAATGCAAATTTTGAAGATAAATCGTTGTTGAAAAACAAAACAATTGATCAGCTGAGTTGCCCACAACTGACACGGTGGGCTCAACAATACGACTAAATATGCATCTAGATAAAAAAAAAATAACAAAAAATAAATAAACTGAGTATGAAAATGTAACAAAGGATAGATCAACTTGGTGATTTAGAATGGGTGTGGTGGATTTTGGGAATCCGATACTCGTCCCGGTATTAGATTTTGTGAATCCGCAATTTACTCCGATTGTTGAAATTCCGCAACGAAAACGTTAAATTAAATTTTTACTATAAATTCGTCCTCTCAATAAAAACTGGAATCAACACAGCCACAAAGAGAAGAAAAAAAAATCAAAAGCAGGAAAATGCGGGTGAAATAAAATTTATTAACCAAAAAAAAAATTACATATAGTTTCAATTCGAACTGTCTTCCTAAATTTTTCTCACCCATCTCTTCCGTCTTCTATAAACTGAGAAGACTTCTCTCTTTGAACGCATCTGCGCACTAAACGCATCTAAAATCATGAACACCTTGGCCATGCCATATATATATATATATATATATATATATATATATATATATATATATATATATATATATATATATATATATATATATATATATATATATATATGTGGTTAAATTTTAGCTCCAGCCGTGTCATATGAGTGTGGCTAAATCACCATCGTCAAAATAATTACATCTATACTATATTTAGCTTATATAAAAATTATCAAAATTCTAATCTAAATAAATTTATATTCTAATTAATATTTAAATCTAAATAAACTTATTTTTAACAGATTTAAATATTAATTTTAATTCAAGCAGAATTTAATCCCAAATCTAAACCAATCCTAACAAGTTACTATAATATTTTTTACAAGAGACAGAGGTGAAGCAGACTGGACCGAAAGAGCAAGAGACATAAAAGGCAAAAGGAAAGACAGAAGCCGCAACAGGAAGTGCGTGTCAAGGGATAACTCCATTCACAAAAAGCACCACAATAATTCCAACATACCCCAAAAGCAAAATATCATTATTATCATTACTATTACTATTACTATTATTCTAAAAAGCCAATATATATCATTACTATTACTATTACTATTATTCTAAAAAGCCATTATATATAGAAGTAGAGAGAGAGAGATAATTGATGGCAAATTTTGAAAAAAAAATAAACTAAATTACAGAAAAAATTTTTGTAATATTTTGATTTTTTATTTTGTCTCTCTGTCTTTTAAAAGACTATATTTTGGTTTCTCGTAATTACCGAAATATGTATTTATTCCCGTCGTCACGATTCCGTGAGTGAGCCGTCAGTTTTTTTAAAAATATTATTGAATATACCCAAAATATCCTTCAAAAATAGCCGAAAATAAATCTAAACTCTTTCTTTTTCCTCCATTATCTTTTCCCTTCAATATAAGGTAAGGATATTTTCGTTAATTTACCTCATCCGTTAACGCAGTTGCCCTCTAAAGATAATTCGATAATTACGAGGGAGCAAAATGTAGACTTTTAAAAGATATGGAGATAAAGTGAAAAAACGGAATATTATAAAAGAATTTTTTATAATTTAGCTAAAAAAATAATTTAAAAGTGGAAAGCTTAATGTATCAATTTTATCTTTATTTAAAATATATATTGTTTTAAAAATTATAAGATTGAAAAAGATTCACCTTTAGATAAAAAAAAACTTTTAAATTAAAGTAGATTTTTAAAATTCGAATGGAAAGTAAATTTTTGTAAAGTCGCCATCGGGATTGATGGGCATGATGACATGTGTGCGCCTTAAGCGTGTCATCTCCTGTAGGAATCTTTGGGGGACCATTTTTTGAAATGGAAAAAGGTCAGGATCTTTACAAGTTTCATATTTGGAGGGGGTAATTTTGCATGTATATCATCCAAATATTTTTTTTATTGGTGATTCTTAGGTACATAAGCAACTTTTCTTTGGAAAAATTCGAACTTAATGAGCTTTTAATGTGGGTCCTGTCCCGCAACCTTTTCTTTAAAAAGGAATAATTATTTTAAATAAAAGCTTAAAAGGTAGTGTCATTAATAAAAGATGTGCATATTTACCTAATTTTAAAAGTGACTGAAAATAGTATATGATTCGTTTTATTTATTTTTAAAATAAATTTAGTTAAGAATATAAAATAATTAAGACTTCGAACTCGGATTTTGAGTGTCAACCACTAAACCCTTTATCATTTGTGATAGAAATAATTAATTATCTAGATGTTTCGCTTGACTAATTGTATCTATCACACTAAAAACAAGAATTGCTCTACTAGTTTTTTTTTTTTTTTTTTTTTTTTTTTGAAAAAAAGATAGCATGTTATACACTTCGTTTATTTTTAAAATAAACTTAGCTGAAAATATGAGGCAACTAGGTTTCGAATTCGGGTCTCAGGTATCAACCATCAAAAATTGCTCTACTAGTTAGTAGTTGTTATCTAGATTATTGTTTTTGTTGGAATCTAATACTCGTTTCGATATTAAATTTTATGAATTGATTCTGCAATAAAAATATTAAATTAGATTTTTATCATAAATCCGTCTACTCAATAGAAACTGAAACCGACGCAACTTAAAAAAAAGAAAGAATCATTAATCAAGAAAATAATTGCAGTCACTCGAATTCTCTTTCTGGATCTCTCTCATCTCTCTTCCATGCACTTGGTGCATCCAAAAATCATGAACATCTTGATCATGATATATGGGTATGGCTAAACCGTATAACCACCACCAAAATAATAGCACATATATTATATTTATAACAAAAACCGCCTAAGCTCTAATCTAAGTAGATTTGTATTTTAATTAATATTTAAATTTTAATAAATTTATCTCTAATAAATTTAAATGTTACTTTTAATTCATATAAAATTTAATTACAAATCTAACTCAATTTAAAAAATAAAAATAAAAATAATAAAAAAAACTCCAGCCACTAAAATTAGTATAAATTTAAAATTAATTGTGCACTGTACGAATTTAGGGACAAGATAAAACGAAAAAAAAAAAAAAAAAAAACCTCCGTGTTTCCCAGCATTCAATACTGGAAAACTCTATTAATTGAAAAATAATAAAAACAATAAATATACTGAAACAATTGAATATAAAATATTTAGAGTGACAATCCAGTTTGTTGTTCACGAGTCAGTTTAGGAGCAACAATCCAGTTCGCTATTCACGAGTGAGCTCGTGTTCGACTCAAAATAAGCTCGGCATCGAATCGCTTATTTAGTAAACGAGCCAAAATTTTTAACTCGTTTATTAAATGAGCCGAATACGAGCTGGGGTCAGCTCGCTCATGTTCGGCTCGATAAAAATTCGAATACATATATATTATATTAATTATAATTATATATATATATATATATATATATATATATATATATATATATATATATATATATATATATATATATATATATATATATATATATATATAATATATTTTTATTATTTAATTTTTATTCTAATTTAAATATAAAATTTAATTCCATTATAAAGAGATCTAATTATAAAAAAAAATCTCATTTATCTATGTTGAGTTAGAATATTTTTAAAAATATTTAAAAAAAATTATTCATTGAAACTGACTTTTTGGTCATTGGATCAAAAGTCAATAATAATGATTATTTGTGATCCATTATGTATAATCCAAAACATTATTAGAATTGATTCAATAATTAAAAATATTATAGTGCCAACACTTCAGTACTTTTAAAACCAGTTTGGCCGAACTTTATATATATATATATATATATATATATATATATATATATATATATATATATATATGTATGTATATATATAATGCTCCGATAAATTATACTATTAAGATTTTAGTCCAACCTAATATTAAAAAATTAATTTTTTATGAATTTTAATTATTAGATTAAGATTTTAATTTTTTATTTTTTTTAATTTTATAGTTAATAGTAGAAATAAAAATCTAACTTTTTATTCGTGAGCCCGCTCGTATATTAACAAACCGAATTTTTGAGCTGGATATTTAAACGAATTAGTTCGTGTTTGGTTCGATGACACTCCTTTAAAATATTAAAAATATCGTTATTTAATAATTAAGCTTTTAAAAAAAAACAACAGTTTCTCATGAGAGAGAAGCGCGCGCATACAATTCAGAAGAACTAGGGTTAAGAATTCACATGACTCGATGGGGCTATATAAGAACTAGGGTTATTCGTGAGCCAGCTCGTGTATTAACGAATCGAATTTTTCAGTTCGATATGTAAACGAGCTAACCCGTGTTCGGCTCGTTGGCACCCCTATAAAATATTAAAAGTACCGTTCTTTAATAATTAAACCTTTTAAAGAAAAACAATAGTTTCTCATGAGAGAGAAGCGCGCGCACACAACTACGGTTAAGAATTCACATGACTAGAGGGGGCTATATAAGAACTAGGATTATTCATGAGCCAGCTCGTGTATTAACGAATCGAATTTTTTAGCTCGATATGTAAATGAGCTAACCCGTGTTCGGCTCATTGGCACCCCTATAAAATATTAAAAGTACCGTTCTTTAATAATTAAACCTTTTAAAGAAAAACAATAATTTCTCATGAGAGAGAAGCGCGCGCACACAATTAAGAAGAACTAGGGTTAAGAATTCACATGACTAGAGAGGGCTACATAAGAACTAGGGTTATTCATGAGCCAGCTCGTGTATTAACGAATCGAATTTTTCAGCTCGATATGTAAATGAGCTAACCCGGCTCGTTGGCACCCCTATAAAATATTAAAAGTATCGTTCTTTAATAATTAAATCTTAAAAAAAAAAAACAGCAGTTTCTCATGAAAAAGAAGTGTGCGCAGATAATTCAGAAGAACTAAGGTTAAAGAATTCACATGACTAGAGAGGGCTACATAAGAACTAGGTTATTCGTGAGCCAGTTCATGTATTAACGAATCAAATTTTTCAGCTCGATATTTAAACGAGCTAGTCCGTGTTCGGCTCGATGGCACTCCTATAGAATATTAAAAGTACCGTTCTTTAATAATTAAACTTTTTAAAGAAAAACAACAGTTTCTCATGAGAGAGAAGCGCGCGCACATAATTCAGAAGAACTAGGGTTAAGAATTCACATGACTAGAGGGGGCTACATGGAAAAGGCCAAGATGCATAAATTTATTAATTTTACTGCCCTTTCCACCAACTTGTATGAACCTCATCATCACTCAAAAGCTGCAGGGGGGAGTCCCCCCATCTGTCCCCAGTAATAGGATGGTTTGAAGGGGACACCTCTGATTTTCTGTACCTGCCCATTTTGTGCAAACACTTTGTGGGTGTCCCCTCTATATGCTTAATCTGGGATAGGCAGGGAAACAAATAGGAAGAGACAAAGAGAGATCACCACACTCTCACTGCTCCTCACTCAAAACCCTAAACTGCATGCTTGTCACAGGCTCACTGCTCCTCACTCAAAACCCTAAACTGCATGCTTGTCACAGACTCTGAGACTGCATTTAGTTCGGATATAAGCGAAAATTAGTTATTTCGGGGATAGATATAAGTTCAGGTACAAGCAAGAATTATAGTAATTTTGTATTTAGTTGAGTATAATAGTTGTACCGGGATAAGAAAAATTGTGAAAGTTAAAGAGGAATAAGAATAATAGAGGAAATTAAAATTTATAAAATAAAATAAAAAAATTTAAAATTTTATAAATTTAAATATCTTATAACTTAAAAAAATTTAATTAAAAAAAAATAATAATAAGCAACAGGTGAAACAGCTATTCCACCTGTGGGGTGGAACAGTTGTTCTACCTTTATACCGGAACAACTTGGTATGGAAAGAACAACTATTCCTCCCACACTTAAATATTGTTTGGGTATAAAGAACAGGATAACCCCTTATCCCTCTTTATACCGATTGCCAAACGAGACCTGAAGAAATTAGTTATGTTCTCTTCTCTTCTCTTAACAAATACTTTCATTTAATTAATTGCTTCCTCCGTAAGGTTTAGCGCATTTTATAAAAAATTATACTTAATTATTCTGTAGTTTTATTTTTTGTTTCGTCCAAAAAAAAAAAAAACACTATCAATAGTAATAATTTTAATTTAAATTTTAAAGTTAGAGTTGATTAGAATATACTGAATGTTTGTCCTGGCGCTGTTTCTACTTTTTACTTTCGGTAATAATCATGCATATCAATGTGACATTTAACAAATAAAAAAAATACATAACTTCTATTTGAAGTTTTTGATTTTACTGCAAAATTTAGTTATTGAAAAATGCTTACATCGATTTAGCGCTTAGGTACAAAGAGTATTTTATTGAACCACGTTGCTTTTTTTTTTTTTTTTTTTTTTTTTTGGGAAAAACTTAAGTGTACATTTTTTTAGAGGTGTACATCTTACACCCCATTTTATTCTGGGGTGGGATGAATTTTACTCGTCACACGATGTGACGGATGAAATTCATTTCATTCTATGATGGGGTGGGATGTAAGATGTACACCCATGATACCACTTGTCACGGGGTTAGAATCGCTTGACGAAATCCGTGCGGCGCTCGTCCGTTACCTACACGAACGAGCCAGCCAAAACTGTCCCGAGACACAACTCCGCAAATTATATCGAGCGAGAATCGAGAGAAAGACAACCAAATAGTCCTGTAAATAAGCACAAACAATCGATATTTTATTGATTAGCGAAAATAGATTACAACGAAAAGGGACACGACTCGACTTAGTCGGGCACCGGCCGTTGAGGCAAAATGAACACCAAAAATATTCCATTTCAGACGGAGCCGGCTCACTTCATGCACATCAATCAAACCACCCCGGTAAGGGGGTGTACAGATAGCAATGTTTTTTTTTTTTATTACATGTACAGCTCAAGCAATACTCATCTGCAGTACCATTTACGTTCGAACTAGCCATTGCTTTCTACTCGGCCTAACATTTACTTTTCATGACAGACATCTCTCGTGAGTCAGCGTTTGAAAGGCCAAAAAAAAATAAAATAAAAAACAAAATAAAAAATTAATGTTATGAAGATTTTTAAGTCCTTCAGTAGAAATTTCAACATGGTTCTTTTGATTGCACGGCGAAGAGCTGTTGCATACGGAGACATAAATTGTACTGCTCAAATGATAGTTCATAAACTAGCTAATACGATCGATACTCTACAGTAAGATCAAACAGTAGGGATGTCAACGGGTCGGATTCGAAATGAATTTTTAAAAAATTCAAATCCGAATCCGAATCCGACTACCAAATTCGAATCCGACGAATTTTAAAAATTCATATTCAAATCTGAACCCGACAAAAAATTTAAAATTCGAACCCAAAAATTCAAACATGAAATAATAATAATAATAATAATTATTATTATTTTCTTTACAATATTTTAAAATATATTATATTAAATTTAAATATAATATCAAATATTTATATATACATATATTATAGGGACAATTTCCTATATATTCCTAAAAATTTTCTTGTTTTTAAATTTACCCTTCTTAGAAGGCCAATATTAAAACTACCCTTCTTACGTTCCAACTTCTTTCTAAAATATTCCTGAAGTTACCGTTTGGAGCTGTCGTTATCTGTGTGAAATTACTATTTTGCTCTTTCAAATATACCTTTCTACCATAACCAACTTTTTCTTATGTACCCTTAAAATTTTCAATAATTTTGGTAGATAAGGACAAAATAGGTATATCTGATAGTTTTTAACTCCGATTATTATTTAACTCTAGTTTAACCCTAGTTAACTTAACAAAGGGAAACGGTAGGGATATTTTTAATAACGGTAGAACGTATGAAGTGTATATTGGAAAGAAAAAAATAAGAGAGGTAAATCAGATATTTCTTTAGATTTTAGAGGTACACAGGCAATTATCTCTATATTATATAACGTAAAATTAATTCGGATACAATCAAAATTCATATCCAAATTTAAATTCGTCGAATTTTTATTTTTTATATCTATATCCTAATCTATATCCGTTTAACATCGAATAAATTTTTTTTTTTCAAATTTAAATTCAGATAAAATTTTGAATATCCGTAAACATTTACATCCCTACCCAACAGGCGCGTCAGAATGCGAATTATCGCCACCAAAGAGTCGTGCAGAAAGAGATAAAGATCGGGAGGTGGATGGTGGGGCCCTGAGAGGGGTCCAACTCGAAAGCTTTTAGATTCTAAAAGGGTGAGGGTGATGTGTGTGGTGGGCTTGGTGGGGGGTTCTATTCCCCTCTCCACCAACACTTACCACTCCACCACCACCACCTCCACCACCACCACCACCACCTTTATTTTTCACTATCATAGCAATAATCCTGTTATATTGAACGGAAGGGAAAGTCCCATGTCATTTTCAAGAATGTGTAAACTTATTTTAGGGTTTGGTATTAGCAAGTGGCCAATAATTTCCCCAAGAGCTATCTACAGGTGCAACACTCTATTTTCTCCATATATATTACCTTTTTTTTTCCCAATTATAGGATTTCAAAGTTGGCCACATCGCACATATAGCTCTTCAAAGCTGGCCAGATGTGAACGGTCAAATTTTAATTTTTAAAAGCACTGCTTATAAATTTAAATTGTGATTTTATTTGTATATGTATATATAGGGGTGTCAACGAGCCGAACACGAGCGAGCTGGGGTCGGCTCGTGTTCGGCTCGTTTATTAAACGAGCCGAACACGAGCTGGCTCGTTTAAATATCGAGCTGAAAAATTCGGCTCGTGTTCGACTCGTTTATTAACGAGCCGAACACGAGCTGGCTCGCGAACAACAAATTTGATTTTCATTCCTACTATTAGGTGTAAAGTTAAAAAAAAATTTAAAAATTAAAATTTTAATCTAATAATTAAAATTCACAAAAAATTAATAGTCTAAAATCTAAATAGTAAAGTTTATATATATATATATATATATATATATATATATATATATATATATATATATATATATATATATATATATATATTCGAGCTGTTATCGAGCCGGACACAACGAGCTGACCCCAGCTCGTGTTCGGCTCCTTTATTAAACGAGCTGAAAAATTCGGCTCGTGTTCGGCTCGCTTACTAAATGAGCGATTCGATCTCGAGCTCATTTCGAGCCGAACACGAGCTGACTTGCGAACAGCGATTGCCATTCATATATATATATATATATATATATATATATATATATATGATCAGATTCAAATTTAATCGCGCACAATTCTATTAAGATGAGGATAAGATTGACCCTAACCTGAACTACTTGGATCCTTATCTTCTTTTTGAGTCACATAATAAGAGTCTAGTTTGACCCGTTAAACCTTTGACCTAAGAGGACTACTTGAATTCCACTTTTGATTTGTGTAGAGATGTGTAGAAGCTTTAGGAAGAAGAAAATATAAAAGATTTTTTTTTGTTATATCAAAGTTTACCCATGCATTTTTATGATATTTTGTTTGTATCAAATTTAATTACTAAATTTTTTAGCTTATTTAAATCACTTTGTTGTGTATATTTCTCACATGGTTTCAAAAAATATAAGACAAATGATGTTTTCTTTCAATTCCATTTATTTTTTAAAAAAATTTTAATGTGAGATGATGACTACTAATTAAGGCCATGACCCCCCAAAAAATAAAAAAAAAATAAGTGACAAATATATCAATTGTGGAAAATATAACAAAGTGGATACATATCCAACTAAATCACCAAATTGAAGTCACAATATATCACCAATCTTTTTCAAAAATACTTGTTTTTGGTGTGATGTACTTCATTGTTTGTTGGTGATCATGTCATGGCACAAGAAGAAAATAAGTTAATTAATATTACATCTTACTAAACATTTAATACATGCAACTAATGTGATCATTGGTCAAAAAGAATTGTAATTTAATGGATTGCTTTTTCTTAAGCTCAATCTGAAAGACATTACCACGAAATTTTAAACCGTTAGATGTGAAATACAACACTTTAAGCGCGCCAACTTGTCACAAATCAAAATATTTACAACATATAAAAACTCTCTTAATATATTGGTTTCTTAGGACGACGGTGAATAAGTACTCAATAAATTGCTGGTGAATAAGTACTCAATAAATTGCTGACTTTAATGATTCTCCACATTCAGATCATTTGAAGATTGCATATTATATTTATTCATTATTTATCTCAAAAAGTCAAGACTTCTAGAATGTTTTATTATGAACCAGTTCGCTGTATTTTTGTAATATAATTTTAGTATAATAATTATTTTATATAATCTGATCAGTTATAAATGGGTTTTTTTTTGAAATTAACCCTATAAAAATTTAAATTTTTGAAAATAGCCCTGCAAATTTTGTATTTGCAAAAATGGTCCTCTTCATGCCAACTGGGCGCCACGTCAGCGTGCCACATCAGCCGGGCGCGAGTGGGTAAGATGGTGAAGAAGGCGCTGAAGCGGTCAGCGCTAAAGGCGCTGAGCAACTCAGCGCCTTTAGTGTTTTATAGTAAAGGCGCTGAGCGAGTCAGCGCCTTTATAGAGAACCCATTTTTCGCTTACAGTGAGGACTTAGTCATTTTTCTCCGCGGAAAATGGCTAAGTCCTCGCGCCTCATGTGTGTGCTGAAGGCGCTGAATGAAACAGCGCCTTCAGTAGAAGGCACTGAATGAAACAGCGCCTTCAGTATATATCATGAAGGCGCTGAAGCGATCAGCGCCTTGACAGTTTTCTTGTGAAGATGCTGAACGCTTCAGCGCCTTCAAGACGCAGGTCAACTCGCACGCTGACGTGGCGCCCAGTTGGCATGAAGAGGGTCATTTTTGCAAATACAAAATTTGCAGGACTATTTTCAAAAATTTAAATTTTTATAGGGTCAATTTCAAAAAAAAACCCGTTATAAATATATAACACAAATAACATAATAAATTTTATTATTAATATAAATATATCTATATATTGTATTAAATCATGATTTTATAATTTTTTTACTCTTATTTTTGAAAAAGGGGAATTTCTAAGCTAAATGAATTTAAAACTTTTATTATTATTCTTATTTTAGTTGACAAAAAATTTATTCGAAGGGAATAGCAGGCGACACGTGTCCACTTTCCACGGAAAGGCGTTCACATTCGCCGGGGAGCAGCGGTGGCGCGCCGAACAGCGAACACGCGTGCGGGGGACGAGCCAGAGCTGACAGCGAAGCGCCTCCAATTTGGGAGTGGCGGGGCCCATGGGCCGGCAGTTAAGCTTCCACCCATGCCCGAAACATACCCCAAAAAGGCCGTGACAGCCGACACATAATAATAGCAACCCCACCTTCTTCGAGAAACTATTTCCTGCACCCGGTGTATAACCACATCTCATACGCCGTTCCCTAAAAAGAAAAAGAAAAAGAAAAAATATATAATAATAGCTATGATAGTTAGTGGCAATCTAGCTCCATTCCTAAATTTATGAAAATGAATCTTCATTATTTTTATTTAAAAAATTATGAATAAAATAAGTGGGTATGCTAAATTTTGGAACCATGAGAATTGGCATATATAATTTTTTTTTTAAATAAAATAAAATTGAATACTTATTTTGTTTTGCTGTTTCTAGAATTTTAATACTAATTTCTCATAGTGTTGTTGTATGTTGTGATATTTTAAATAATAAATTAAGTTTTTATTTTTTTAAAATAATATGTTATTTGTGTTTGAAATGTATAAGAAAAGAAAGAGAAAAAAATAAATGTATCTTGTGGGTAACCCGCATGCCTACTCACCCACCCGCGGGTAGGTATGGATAAGGATGATGACTACTCAAATATTTATGGATAAATTTTACTCGCAGTCGCATAATCTGTCGATACGGTGACCGCCAGTAGTTTATCTAACCCACCTACTTGTTTGGCAGGTCTAGATATTATAGTTGGTATCAAAGTCAATCACCAGTTGAAAGTGTGAGAAAAATTTCGACTGAGCCAAAATCATGTAACGGATAAAGCACGGCTCTCCACAAAATCAGTTAGGACTAGCGAGATGAATCTCACACCATTTGATGTCTGTAAAATTGTAAACTCAATTATAGCATGTCGGACGGTTGTTTGCCACCAAAATTAAGAAAGTTAAGTATGCTAAAATTAGAATAATTTTATGATGAATGACTCACGAGGACGTCTCAAATAAAAATCATAAAATTAAAATATAATAATTTATTAAGCATGTTGTAAGACATTGAAAAGGTATATATATATATATATATATATATATATATATATATATATAGAGAGAGAGAGAGAGAGAGAGAGAGAGAGAGAGAGAGAGAGAGAGAGAGATACATAGCTGAGCTCCTATATTTTTAAAAGGGCAATTTCCTACGTACCCCTAAAAATTTCTCTGTTTTCAGATTTACCCCTCCTAGAAGGCTAATATTAAAACTACCCTTCTTACGTTCCAACTTCTTTCCAAAATACCCCTGAAGTTAAACTCTGTTAGTGTACCGTTTGGAACTGCCGTTATCTATGTGTAATTACTATTTTGCCCTTTCAAATATACCCTAAACCCTAAAACCATAAACCCCTAAACCCTAAAACCCTAAACCCTAAAACCCTAAACCCTAAACCCTAAAACTCTAAAAAACCCTAAACCCTAAACCCTAAAACCCTAAACCCTAAATCCTAGAACCCTAAAAAACCCTAAACCCTAAACCCTAAACCCTAAACCCTAAAACCCTAAAAAATTCTAAACCCTAAACCCGGGCAAAATAGGTATATCTGATAGTTTTCAACTCCGATTATTATTTAACTCTAGTTTAACCCTAGTTAACTTAACAAAGGGAAACGGTAGGGATATTTTTAATAACGGTGGAACGTATGAAGGGTATATTGGAAAGAAAAAAATAAGAGAGGTAAATCAGATATTTCTTCATATTTCAGGGGTACACAGACAATTATCCCTTTTTAAAAGTATCAAATTATTGATGTGTGAATCTACCCCTTTGACTACTACATTATCAAGTATCACTAGCACTAAGCACTTGGTGCTATTATATTTTTTTATCATTGGATCTACCCCTTTGACTAATTTTCAATCATATTTTTTTTTCTAAACACGTCTCGAATCTTAGAAGCTTGCTATCATCTTAATTGCACATTCTTTATCTAAAGGTCAAAAATATAATAGCACTAATGACTTAGTGCTATTAATAGTAGAGTAGTTTATATATATATATATAAAGTAGTGATTCCCAATAGGGTTTAATAGATGGTTGGTAGATATATATATATATCTAAGAGATAAAAATGGTTAAAGAGATATATCTAACAGCTAAAAAATTGGTAACATTAAATGCTTGGTACTGTTGATAACTTAGTATATATATATATATAGTTGAGTTGGAATTCTATCGGTAGCTAACGGGTTTCATTGACACCCATTTGGTTTATATAATGGAGCTTCCAAATCAATATTCGGCACCGTTGAATATGATTTAGATCACTGAAAATATCTAAAAATTAACTTTCAATTTTTTTCGACATTATTGATTTAATGATCGAAGAGTTAAATTTTTTTGTAATTTTAATAATATATATATGAATCTTTTACTTATTTAATGATATAAACAAATTTAAATTAATTAAATTTAGGTTAAAAAATTCTTAGACTATTTTAAATAAGATATATATATATATATATATATATATATATATATATATATATATATATATATACTTTTAATCTTGAATATAAGAATACTATTATTATTTTTTAAAGAATATTTATTTTCAGCTGTTTATTTTTGTGTTTACGTGATAGATATGATAAGAATATCAAAAAAAGTATAAAATTTAATTTTCAAATAGTTTAAATAGTCTAAATTATATTTAACAGTGTTGATTATCGTTTTGAAAACTTCATCATTAAAAACAAATTGGTGGTAATAGAGCCCATATGCTACCAATAATATTCCAGTTTAGAGCTCTCTCTCTCTCTCTCTCTATATATATATATATATATAAAAGTTATAAATTTTGAACATTTGTTCATATTTTTTTATCTTATTGTTATAGGCACTCGAGATAGTGTTGATTGAATCAGGATATTAATTAGAAAACGTACACGGTAAAATAGATATATATTTTATATTTTATAAATTTAATAAATATGATTATTTTTAGAGTTAGGTTGTAATGCTATTAATAACACTAAGTTTTAGTGTTATTAAATTTTTAACTTTTGAATCAAAAGATGTGTGGTTGAGATAATAATAGACTCCTTAAGTTTAATGAATGGTTATGAAAATAATAAAATCTAACGGATGAATTTAATAAATAATTATGAAAATAATAAAATTTAACAAATAAAATTAATTAAAAAAATTAATTTAAAAATAAAAAATTTAATAACATTAAATATCTGATGCTATCCCTAGCGTACTAGGCGGACTCTTACGGCGGACTCTTATTTTTATTATTTCTAATCATTATATTGATAAAAGGTATATCATACACTTTTTGTTGGGTATACGTGTAACATTGTTCTAATTATTAGATGTTGCGTGCGATGTATGAGATATAGGGATACAACAGGTGCAGAGTATAAGTTCTCGCTCCATGATTTGTTCGTATCTTTTGCAACAGTTATTCCCATTATATGGACTTCCCCTTTTACCCTCCTCAAAATCTAGCAAACTCAACACTTAGGCTCCGTTTGGTAACAGGAATTGGAAATTCTTGTTATACCGGGGATAGGTATAGATTCTGGTATTAGCTGAAATTGGTGTAAATTTGCGTTTGGTTCGTTTTATGAGTTATACCGGAATTAAAGTAAATTGTGTTTGGTAAATTACATAGGAATAAGGAGAATAAGAAGAATTGGTAAAAATTGTGTTTGGTTGAGTATAGAGGAATAAGAAGAATTAATAAGTGATAAATTTGTGTATTGACTATTTTGCCCTTTATGATATAATTTATAAATAAAATAATTTATTATATTAATCAACCTAATAATAAATTTAAAATATTATTTAAATTTGTAAAAAATATTTAAAAATTTTTACAAATTTTTAAATATGTAAAAATTTATTTATAAATTTATTTATAAATTTTTACATCGTCCCCTCCCTCTCCGCCACCTGCTTCGCCTTCTCCATCGTCCCCTCCCTCTCCGCCCAGCTCCCCTCCATCCCCTCCTTCGGCGACGGCCTCGCCTTCCTCCTCACCTCCGATTCCCACTTCCTCGGCGCCGCTCACGGCTTCTTGGGCCTCTTCTCATCCTCCACCGCCGCCGACGACGCCCACGGCCCCACCACCGTCGCCGTCGAGTTCGACACCAACCTCGACCCCCAGCTCGGCGACAACAACGACAACCACGTCGGCGTCGACGCCGGCTCCATCTTCTCCACCGCCTCCGCCCCCGCGTCCCACGCCGGCGTCGACCTGAAGGAGGGCGTGCTGATGACGGCGTGGGTGGACTACCGCGCCTCCCGGAAGAGGCTCCGGGTGTGGCTCGGAGTTCCTGCGGTACCTGGACCAGTTCGGGAAGATGAAGGTGCAGAGGGGCCGTGGCGCGGTGAGGTGCCGCAGAGGGGCGCGGCGCGGACAGGGGCCGCAGAGGGGCGCGGCGCGGAGGAGAGGGGCAGCAGTGGCGAAATGGGAGAAGAAGAAGCAATGGAGAAGAGGAGAAGAGGAGACAGTGTATTTTGGTGCCTCGATCCTCGTGCAAAATCTGGGTTCCTCCCAATTCCAGGCTTGAACGGGAATTCAAATCCCCAATTCCATACCGCCTATTCCAGCATAGATGGAATCCGGATTCCGCTTATACCTGTCCCCGTTTGGGTATGGAAACGGGGATAAGGGGGGTATTCCCCCCTTATCCCCGTTACCAAACGGGGCCTTAACTATTTGCCAGGTCTCAGTCTACCCCATCATCCAAGAATACTTTTTTATTTTTTTACTTTTAATAAATTTAACTGAAAATATGATGTATCGTGATTTTTAACTTTAATTTTATAAATATATTTATTTACTGTTCTAAATATAAGCATTCATAAATATATATATATATATATATGAGCAATGCTACATGTACACCCCGAAGGGGTGTACATCATACACCTCCACCATTTTAATGGTGGCGATATTTTTTACGGATCACATCAAGTGACCCATCATCACACCCCCACCCTTAAATAGGTAGGATGTATGATGTACACCCCGAAAGGGGTGTACACATAGCATTTTCCTATATATATATATATATATATATATATATATATATTTGAAAAATTTATTTTATATAAATTATTTTCAATATGTACTAAACCATTTAGATAAAAAAATAGTATTGATTTATTAAAAACTAAAATATAAATTTTAAAAATAATAAATAAGATGTAAAATTATTACACTAAAATAATATTAAAATATAAATGGTTGTTTACATGTAGATATATTAAATTGGAAAATGCTAGATGTACACCCCAAATGGGGTGTACATCTTACACCCACCCCATCCTAGGGGTGGGTAAATTCCACTCGTCACATGATGTGACGAGTGGATGAATATCCACCCCAAGATGGGATGGGTGTAGAATGTACACCCCAAATGGGGTGTACATCTAGCACTTCTCTATTAAATTTGATAGTAAAAATTGAGGAGGGGAGTAAATATGAGGAAAAAAAAAAAAATCTGAAGGCTCGGTGCACAGAAATAGAATAATGAGATTAGGAGGAAGCACGACCATCTCCACCACCACCAGGGCCCCACTACGGCGGGTCCCACCGGCGCAACAAGTGGATGGCCAGTGTGCGCAGCATCTCCTCTCCCTCTCATCGTGCGAGAGAGAGAGAGAGAGAGAGAGAGAGAGGGGGGGAGGGGGTAAGATAGAGAAATAGAAAGGGAGAGAAAGTGAGCGGAGAGGGACGGGTGGCGACCTCAGGCATCTGCACCTTTTCTCTCTCTCTCTCTTATGTTTCTCTCGTCACGGGTCCCACCACATCACTTCCCCTCTCTCTCTCTCTCTCTCTTTACATCTCCAAAATATAATAAATATATAATTAACCAGGGAGAACTACTGAGAGATGCTCCGCGCTACTACTACTCCTCCTCCCCCTCCTCTGTTTCTCTCTCTCTCTATTTATGTATTTTTAGTATTTTATATTACGCCTCTCGGACACTCCCTACCAAGCGACTGGTTAGCAACTCCCAAACCTTTATATATATATATATATATATATATAATATATATATATATATATATATATATATAAATTTTAAGCTAGTATTATTGTTATTATTATTATAATTATAATTTATTTTTAATAAAATTTGGGGGAGATTGAAATCGTTATATACGGTTAGAAGAAATCGTTTATATGCCGACGCCGGTGAGCAGCGCGCGCCAGTGCCTCGCGGTGGAGGCGGCGCGCGCGCTCGACGTCGCCGTAGCAGTCGCGCGGCGCCGCGCCCACGCACAGACCACGTCCCTCCACCTCGTCTTCGCCCTCCTCTCCCCCTCCTCGGCGTCGTCGTCGTTGTCGCCTTCGCCCTCGGCGTCGGCGGCGGCGGCGGCGGCGGCGTCGACGACGACGACGCCCTCGATACTGCGGAACGCGCTCGCGCGCGCGCGGAGCGCGGCGTACTCGCCCAGGCTCCAGTTCAAGGCGCTCGAGCTCTGCTTCGGGGTCGCCCTCGATCGCCTCCCGTCGTCGTCGTCGTCGTCTTCGTCGTCGTCGTCGTCCTCGGCGGCGGGGGCGGGGGGGTCGGCTCAGAACCGCGCCGCTCTGCCGTCGCCGGAGGAGCCGCCAGTGTCGAACTCGCTCATGGCGGCGATCAAGCGGTCGCAGGCGAACCAGCGGCGCAACCCGGACACGTTCCACCTGTACCAGCAGCAGGCGGCGGCGGCTGCTGCTGCTGCGGCGGCGGCGACGAGCTCGACGTTCTCCGGGGTGAAGGTGGAGCTGCAGCAGCTGGTGCTCGCGATCCTCGACGATCCTGTGGTGAGCCGCGTGTTCGGGGAGGCCGGGTTCCGGAGCTGCGACATCAAGCTCGCGATCCTCCGCCCCCCGCCGCCGATCCTCCGCTTCCCCCGCGCCGCGCGGTGCCCGCCTCTCTTCCTCTGCAACTTCGCCGCCGGGGACGACTTCGAGGCCCGTGGTTTTGCCTTCCCCTTCGCCCCGTCCCTCCCCCACCCCGGATCCGACGCCTCCTACCCCGCCGCCGCCCCCTCTGACGAGAACTGCCGCCGCATCGGCGACGTCCTCGCCCGCCGCGTCGGCGGCGGCGGCGGCGGCTGCCGTAACCCTCTGCTCGTCGGCGTCGGCGCGGCGGAGGCCGCCAAGGACTTCGCCCGCGCCGTGGAGCGCCAGGACTGGGCGGCGCTCCCCCGAGAGCTCCGCGGGCTGAAGCTCCTCGACCTCGAATCCGTTCCCCCCGATCGGCTCGAGGAGGCGGCGCGGGGCGCAGCGGAGCCCGGGTTGGTAGTGAGCGTCGGCGACCTCAAGGGGATGATCGGCGACGAAGGCGATGGAGGAGAGGATAAGGGGAGCCTCGTGGTTGCGGAGCTCACTAGGGTTTTGGAGCTCTACAGGGGGAGGTTGTGGGTGGTGGGGTGGTCGGCGACCTACGAAACCTACCTCAAATTCCTATCCAAGTATCCATTAGTGGACAAGGATTGGGAGCTGCAGCTTTTGCCCATCACCTCTGTTAGGGCTAGCAACATTGGCGGATCCTTCTCCAAGCCACCCAGGTGAGTTCTTTAATGCATTCATAAAATCCTTCATTCCATTCAAGTTTTATTCTCAGTTCTTCAACTAACTCCATCTGATTATTCTTTTGGGGTAGTTTTGAATCTGTGACTTGTTTCCTTGTGTGATTAAGCTTTGTCTTGTTTGAGTATTTAACTTGTTAGAAGCGCTTTAACTTTTGGAACCACAGCTCATGTTTAAGATATGGATTCAAAAGTTTATAGATTATAGGTGGAGGTTTGTTAGATATAGTTCTTTAGCAAGATTATTAGCTTTATTAGCTATATTTTACCAACGTAACTGTTGACAGAGAACCAAATGAAAACGTCTATACTGTGGTAAGCTGATAATTGTTCCCTATGTTTGATATCTTTATCTATGTTGAATACATGAAAAGCAAAAGTGCCTTTGAAATTAGATTTTTGCTTATAAAGTCTGCCAACTTGAATGAAACGGTAGCATGATATCTTGTTCTAAAAAAAAAAAGTCTGCCAACTTGTAGTAAGGGATCTTAATGGTATCTTTGATGTTCACGGGTTCTGAATTCTTGTTCGTTGATTCTTGCATCAGATTCCTCCTCTATCTACTTTTGGGAATCAGTACCATATTGTAAACTCGTCTTGCTAATCTGGCTTTAAGCATTTTAAGAATTAGCCAATGTTTTAAAAGCTTAAATAAATAGAACAAAAAAAGTAAAAAAAAATCACTTCAAGAAATACTTCATGGGTCTTTGAATGAATTGATTAAATGTTAGACAAGTTGTTTGGTCGTAATTTACATATAGTATCACCTTTTGTATTACATGAAGAACTCTTCCATGTGTTGTTGATAGAATATAGTTCTATTTATTGAGCGAAGTAGCCAAGCAGGTGTTTCAAGTGCAAGCAAGCATGAGAAAAGTATAACAAATTAATCAGATTTGCTTTATTTTAATAACATGGATTATAACACTATTTACTGAGCCAGTAGCCTTGCAAGTGTTATATGCGAGTACTAGCATGAGATAAGTATAAAAAATTAATCAGATTTGCTTTATTTTAATTGCATGGAGGTATTTTACAAGGTGGGGAATTCTTGTGCTATTATCTGTGCACTAAAAGTTGCCACCGATTGCTTTAATCGAAAACTTACTGGTATCCTCTTAATACAGCTTGATGGATTCATTTGTTCCGTTTGGGGGATTTTTCCCTTCAACATGTGAATCAAAGGGCCTGCCGAGGACTCAGCACTCGCCGGTGCTCCGGTGCCAACAGTGTCACGATTGTTATGAACAAGAAGTCACGGCTATTCTTAAGGAGTATTCATCAGCTTTTGAAGATCAAGACCAGGCAAATTTACCTTCTTGGCTTCACAAACCTAATATGGTCAACATTAATGATGGATCAGATGTGGCGAAGGTGTGTTCACAGAGCAGCTTTTCATGATTTAATGTTTATACTTTTTACAGCAAATACTATCTGCTATTATGGTTGCACTTTTACATACTTGGGCATGTAAACCTGTATAAGATCCAACCTTATTCACATGTACCACTCAAAGGTGCAATTTCTTACAAAATTACCTCAAGGGTGCGAATCATCCTATTAATGGAGGAGATTTGGTTTCGTATTAGAAAATGTTTTGTTGAGGGGCACTTTAGTGAGTACAAGGATGTGTATTTGTTTCTCAAATGTTTTCTCATACTTTTCTATGAATGTGTGAAACTTCAGACTTTGCATTGATGTACCATCTAAATATGGATATGGAAAGTTTTTACAGGGGTGTACCTGTATGTTTAAGTATAATGACTGGTAGTATATTTAAGCCCAGCTTCCGAAAATATTCTTATCTTAAAACCTTGGTAGTTTTTTCCTTTTTTCTTTTTCTTTTTTTTTTTCTTTTTTGCCTTCCAAATAACACTACTCTAAGAGATTCTTTTGGTTTTTGTATGCGTAAAAATCATTCATTTTTCTTCAGTGCAGGCTAAGGACGACAAATCAGTGTTGAACTCCAAAATCGCAGATTTGCAGAAGAAGTGGAATGACTACTGCCACCGTGTCCATCGAGTTTCCCATAGGCTTGACGCCGACAACAATCAATTCTATCCACAATTTGTCGGCGTTACTTTTATTTCTGATAGGGAAAGTACCATTAACCAAAATGGCAGTATCACTGCAAGTCCGAGCCAAAGAGACAGTGCTTGCTCATTACCTTTAGTTCCAGAACCGAGAAATGAGGATTTACTATCCAAACTTAATGAGAAAATCTCAAAAAACGAACAGCTTGATTCTCCGTTGTCTATAACATCGGTAGCGACAGATTTGGTTTTGGCCACTCCAAAAGAACCTGCTTCTAACGAGGAAGAACATTCGAAGGAGAAAGCCGGGTTTCTTCAATCAAAGAAGGCTAGTGAGCTCCTACAACCTTCAAATCGTTCTAATGGTGCTTCTTCCTTTGACCAACATTGTCGGGCTTCATCTATTGTTCAAAAGTTTGATTTAAGCAATTACAAGTCACTTTGTGCTAGTCTCTTTGAAAAGGTGGGTCGACAGGAGGAAGCAATAAGTGCTATTAGTCGAGCTATAGTACAATGGAGAGCTGGTGAGAGGCGTCGAGGTGCAAGTGTAAAAGGAGACATTTGGCTCAGTTTTCATGGCCCAGATAGGGTTGGGAAAAGAAGGGCCGCGATGGCCCTTGCAGAATTGGTCTATGGAAGTAAAGAATACTTGATCCCCATTGATCTAAGTTGTCCAGATGGGATCAATCGTAGTGACGTAAGTTTGAGAGGGAAGACGAGTGTTGATCTTATAGCTGGGGAGATAAGCAAAAAGCCTTCATCTGTAATCTTTTTGGACAGTGTAGAGAAAGCTGACTTCCTGCTTCAGAGCAGCTTATCCCAGGCTATCCGAACTGGTAAATTTCCCGATTCCTATGGGAGAGAGATTGGTATCAATAATGCCATCTTCGTGCTTACTACGAAAAACATACATGGTAAATCCTTCTCCCCAAGGATCGATTGTTGTAATTTCTCAGAGGAAAGGGTTGTGGCAGCGCAGAGATTGCAGATGAAGATTTCGGTAGAATCTATCCCGGCTAATGTTAGTGGTAACATCCTAAATAGCAAAGTGTTGATTTCTCCGAGGAGTAAATCTGGGAATAAGCATTCTTCTTTGAGCTCTGTCTTTGTTAGTAAACGAAAGCTGGATTTTTCCAGTGACCAAGAGAAAGAGTTCGATTCCTTGGGTACCGCAAAAAGGGCAAACAGAGCATCGAACGCGTTCTTAGACTTGAATCATCCTGCCGAAGAGATCGACTTGAATGAGACAAGCAGTAGCAGCAGCCATGAGAATGACTCCTTATCTGATGATTCAGAGAATTGGATCGAGAACTTATTCTCTTCGGTGGATGAGGCCGTGAACTTTGCGGCTTTCGACTTTGATGCCCTCGCCGATGCTATAATAAAGGACATTACTAAGTGCTTTTGTCAAACGATTGGGTCTAATTGTGTGTTGGAGATAGAAGCAAAGGCGATGGATCAAATACTTGCCACAGCATGGGTGATGGAAGATAGAGGAGGTATAAATGCATGGTTGGAACATGTATTAAATAGGAGTTTTGTTGAATTAAAGCCAAGGTATAATCTTTCTACTCCCACTCTTCTTAGACTCTTTACTTGTGAGGACACTTTAAGAGAGGAGTATGTACCAGGAGGTTTCCTTCCTTCTAGAATAATCCTGAACTGACTATTTAGAGTTTGCTGTAATTATGTGTACAATGTAGAATTAGTATTTCTTGTGTGAAATAAGTGTAGTCCTGTTAATCCCATTATTTTATGCTGGGCTTTGGTTAGCAGGTTAGTGTGTATATTGAACTTAGCCTTTGCCATTATATGGTCCTTGCTTCCTCAGAGGCTTTACTAGTAACTCTTTCTCCCTTTCATTTTGTTGTTTCATTTGTTGCTTCTCCATTGATGTAGGTATACTACTACTACTACTACTATTTATAATATTATAGAAACTCAAAAACTCAAAAGAAAATTGTGATAGGTATACTCTTTATATCTGGATCTAGAAAATTGAAATACAAATTCTATCTTATGTATACCTATAGATGGAGTCCCATGTTTTCTCAGTTTACTTGAATCACAATAGAAAAAACTCTGCATGTTTCCGCGTTGCAGCGATTCCAGCAGCAAAAACAGAAAAGTATATCTCAACTCTTTAATCTTGGCAACTTGGTTGGTGGTTATTTAAGAATTTACTTCAAAAAATACTGTTCTTGCAAAATATCAACACAAACTGTTCAACTCAATTTATTTATTTAGACTCATAACATTACAGCATCTATATAAGTTATTTCCTCTACATGAATAACAATAAATCAAAATTTTTCTGCATACAAGTATATTTTACAAATTTCCGTCTTACTTTTTTATTTCTTTCTTATAGCACAATTGAGCCAAACTCTTTTGATGAAGTTGCAACCTCGTGCTGTACTTAAAGTGGGTGTCGATTCTCACAGCACGTATGCCTCCAACCGCTCCCCGCGTCCAATCTCCAGCTTTGCAGGTTGCCTTCAAATGCCCGCGCTCGCAGATTGACGATGCGGGCGACTTGTACGCTTGAGATCCGACGAAACAAACATGTTCTAAACTGACCTCAACTGTTGTTTGTCGGAAAAATTCGGTACTCACCCCGGTACCAGATTCTCTGAATCTACAACCCGCTTTGATACCGCAATCCGCTCTGGTACCGCCTAGAGTTGGGATTCCGCAGCGAAAACATCAAATCGAATTTTTACCATAAACTCGTTCTCTCAACAAAAAAGAGAAGAAAAATAAATACAAAAAAATATGCGGGTGAAATAAGATTCATTAACCAAGAAAAAAATTACACCGATTACACAGACTTCTCTTCTACAATAGAGTAGCTTCAACCCTAGCCCTTCTTCTGAATCTCTCTCATCCTTCTTTTGTTTTCTATAAACCTAAAAGACTATGGGTGTGACTAAATTATAGTCCCTACCACCTCCATGGGTGTTACCACCACCGTGGGTGTGGATACCACTATATGGGTGTGGCTAAATCATAGCCCCTACCACCTCCATGGGTGTTACCACCACCGTGGGTGTGGATACCACTATATGGGTGTGGCTAAATCATAGCCCCCACCACCTCCATGGGTATTACCACCACCGTGGGTGTGGATACCATTATATGGGTGTGGCTAAATCCTAGCCCCCACGACCTCCATAGGTATTACTACCACCATTCTGTGGATACCACTATATGGGTGCGGCTAAATCCTAACCCCCACCACCTTCATGGGTATTACTACCGCTGTGGGTGTGGATACCGCTGTATGGGTGTGGCTAAATCCTAGTCCCCACCACCTCCATGGGTATTACCACCACTGTTCTGTGGATACCACTATATGGGTGTGGCTAAATCCTAGCCCCCACCACCTCCATGGGTATTACCACCATCGTGAATGTGACCATCTTAACACCTCTTTAAAATAATAACACATATGCTATATTTATAGCTTACATCAAAAGCTATCCAAATCCTAATCTAAATAGATTTTTATTCTAATTAATATTTAAATCTTAACAAACTTATCTTTTTAAGATTTAAATATTAATCTTAATCCAACTAGGATTCAACTACAAATCTAATCAAATCCTAACATTGTTTAAGGTAAAACTAGATATTGAGCCAAGTTTCAAATTTCACCGAGCACGACCCAACTTACACATAAGCTTTGTCACGTGTGCTGCATATGCACTAACTGTTTACCTATCCGACCGACTCTGGGTTTGGCCTAGGCACGCCATGGATACTATAGTAACCGTGTTGGCTCAGCCCGATCCATAATAGCAGCCATACTAATGCGCCCTCTCTGAGATCGGTAAGACACGACTTAAAACGGGTCAGAACCGTGCCGGGACTAACAGGTTGGCCCACAGCCCGATCTCCCAAGCCCAGCTCTGATACTAGAACTATCCTAAAGCCATATTGGATATTTTTGTCCAAATTATTAAAGCTAACAAGTTTTAAAGGTTTTTCAAAAAAAATATGAATTTTAAATTTTAAATTTTTGACAATAGTATTACAAAAAAAAAAAAAAAAAAAAAACTAACTTTAGAGAGATATTTAAGTTTTAAAATTTTCTAAATTTTATAAAATAAAAAAAAATAAAAATTATTGAGCCAGCATGTCCTTTGGGTCTACACGGCACGGTTCGGATTTAGAGCCAGGCCTTATCGGGCTGGTCCCCAATCCGAATATGGACCCGTTACGTCCCTATCTTTAATAATTAATAATAATAATTAAATTTTATTTATTTATATTTATTTATTTAAGATCCACGGTGGCGGAAAGCGATCGATCTCCTTTTCCCTCACCCCTCTCACGCACTCCTACTCTCTCTCTATCTCTATCGATCTCCGATTCCGCTATTTTCGTGGGAGAGCGAGCTCCCCCTCCTCCTCTTCCTCCTCCTCCTCCTCCAGTAATGGACATGGTCTCCATCTCCTCCATCCCCCGCTCCGTCGAGGACATCTTCAAGGACTACTCCTCCCGCCGCTCCGCCCTCGTCCGGGCCCTCACCGCCGGTAAGCTTCACCCCCCTTTCCCTCTCCCGATCTCTTCTCGTTTCGTCTCCTCGCTCATCGTCTCCGATCCCCCCTTCTTGTTGCTCCCAGATGTCGACGAGTTCTACGGCTTGTGCGATCCAGGTGCGATCTCGAACCCCTGAGGATCTGATCTGGTGTTTAGGTTTTGTGTTCGGTACTGAGATTTGCGTGGGTTTTGGGTGTAGATAAGGATAATTTGTGCTTGTACGGGCACCCGAGCGGAGCGTGGGAGGTGACGCTACCGGCGGAGGAGGTGCCCCCGGAACTGCCCGAGCCGGCGCTCGGGATCAACTTCGCGAGGGACGGGATGAACCGCAAGGACTGGCTCTCGCTCGTCGCCGTGCACAGCGACTCGTGGCTCCTCTCCGTCGCCTTCTACTTTGGGGTGCGGTTGAACGGGAATGAGAGGTATTCACTGAGGGATTTAGGGTTTCTAAGCTGATCCTGTTTTGGATTAAGCTTTTTTAACTTTTTGTCCCTATAGTTTTTGAGCGTTTTAGTGTTTTTTTTTTTTTACTACTGTTATATTGCTTCTCTGCTATTCTGGTACATGTATATTCTATGGTAGCAATGTGATGTGATATGTGGTAGAAATTTCACAAATAGTTGCCAAACAACAAAGAATTACACCAAGAAATCATATTAAACTAATACAGAAGGAGGAAAAATTTATCTGTATAGATCAGCTTTCTGTTTATGTTCTTGGGGAGATTGAGAGAGATGGATTTGTTTTATGAGATTGAGACACTGAGTTAAATTGTCACCATTGTGCTTTATCTCACTTAAAATATATGACAGTGTATAGTGAAATAACAATTTTCCTGCTACAAAGAACAGGAATTCATCCTCATCTTGGCGATAATTTTTTATATAATGTTCCTTAGTTGCCTAGCATTCTGATTCAGGAAATTCTAATGGTCTTGTAGTAATAATGTAAATTTTTCCTTTTACTGTAAGAAGAATTGACGATCGCACAACATGTTAGAGGTGGTTTTGCATTTCAACCATCCTAATTTAATTATATGAACTCCAGCCTCACCATGTTCCCTTTCTTATCGAAAATAGATCCGAGATACTGAGCATATCTTTGAATCCTTTGGTTCTTTCTCTACTTTTCTGATTTAACAGTTGATCCTTTATCAAATTTACAAGTGAAAATGATGTCTAAAGCAAATAACATGCACAACAAAACCTATTCTTTAAGTATCTTGGCTTGAATTCATTTATAATCATTGAAAGTAAAGAAGCTTAGTTTTAGTCTATTATTGTTCAGTGAATCTTAATACAACTATATTGCTGTATGAGATCCATTTTGTCTCACCTTCCATTACCCTTGCACAATATTGATGTTGTTATACTTGTCCTTGGTTGCATCTACATATTAGGTATAACTTTCTACTCTTAGATCAATTAGAGTGGAAACTGGTCTGGTATTGCTTGGATTTTGACTTGTCAAGCCAAGTGTGTTTCTCGTAATACAAAGGTTCACAACTTTTATCAAGACATGAATTACGGAAGAGTGAAGGCTGTTTTCTTAGAACAGATCTTATGTGCCTAATAATGGTTGTGCACTAAGCTAGATGAAATCTCTTGCAAGGGTGAAATGAACATGTCAACATGGTTGGTTATTAACTTTTAAAGATCACTATTTATGCATTCAGAATGCTGCCTTTCCATGAAGGTATCGTGACGGTAATGAGAGTTGAGAGGTTATGGCCCCAGCTAATAACTAGGTTATTGCACTCATCTAGGGAGAGGTTATGGCCCCAGCTAATAACTAGGTTATTGCACTCATCTAGGTGTAGTAGTGTGTCTATATTTAAAGTGATTTCTCTGTATAAAGAAAGATAGAACAGCTAAAGGAGTATGCCTGCTGGTCTTTTGTGTTCTGTCTTGGTGGGCTTATAAAGACAACTAGTTAGCTAGCAAATGGAGGGCAGTAAGGGCTTACCTTAGGTAAATATAGTGACTTTCAAAGAATTAGATTGTTGTATTATTCTCCAAGTTGGTCAAACTTTTCAATATTTCAGATTAAAATAGCTGTATCTGTCCCTAAAGATGCTCAAAATTACCATGTTATTAGAGATGTTAAATAGTTGACAATGGCAGTGTAGATATCAAAGACTATCATTTTGTGGTCATTGCACTTATAATGTCGGTCATAATTGCTACACTATCACTTTTTCTATTTGTCAAATGGAAAAAGGAAATGCATGTGATGATGTGTTTCTAATGAAATTGTTGCTATGATTTATTATCTTTTTCTTCTATGCCTAAACTGTATTGAGAGTTGTCTATGATAACCTTTTACGAACAGATGTGTGACTGCTTGAAGCAGTTTTCATTGTGGATTTTGTTATTCAAGTTGCTTTTATGTTCTAATAATTTGTCGGATCATTTTGAGTAGTTTGACAGTTTGATCACTAAATATAAACATTTATTGCATGGTTCACCATTATCCTTTATTCAGTTATTATATAATAGGATTCCATCCAGAGGTCCTTGTGATTTCTTTGCTATTGTAAAGTCAGAAGAACTTGCTGGCAAATTCATAAAATGCATGTGGACACCCTTCAACATTCACACTTTTGCAAACAGAACTCTAAACACTTCAATTTTGAATGTACGCGCTAACTTCATGTACAGTGCAATCGATCCTTCCGTACAATTAAAATTAGTTTCCTTACTGTTTTCAACAGTGAACTACATTTTCAAGGTCAAACCAGTTTGTAGCAGTTCACAAAAGAATCAAGTTCTCAGGATTTACTTGCACAGAACAATATGTTAATTTGTCCGATTTAATTAGCCTCCCATGTATAGGCTGTGTAACTATAGTCTATTGGAGCCTTACATAGACTCTGCCATAATGAGCCTTTGATATGGGGCTTCACCTTTTGACCCGTGAATTAATATTTCTAGTTAGACCAGTGCAACTAGCGTTTTTCTTAGTATCAGTTGAACACTCGCTCCATTCATGCTCTCGCTCCTTATGACTGACAGGAAGCGGTTATTCAGCATGATCAACGACCTTCCTACTGTCTCTGAAGTGTTGGCTGACAGAAAGCAGGGAAAAGATAGATCTGGCGTAGATAGCGGGAGCAAATCCAGACACTCTACGAAGGTGAAATAACTATTCAAGTGGTTATTATAGTTCAGCTAAATTACACGAACCCCCTTATACCTCTTGTAATTTTTCACTTTCCTCCCCTGAACTGTTGAAACATCTTATATTTCCTTCTTAAACTGCAAGATTTCATCACCATGCCTCCTTTATCAGTGTCCCACAAGGTGATATCTATCTCTTTGCTCGTAGGTCAATGGGTCAAATGTAGGCTCTAGGAGGATATACACTTACAGGGGCTTCTTTCATTTTATCTTTATTGTTTTTCCTCTTTATGTCATGATTGTAACAGAGATCTAGCGACGGACACACGAAGAGCAGTTCAAGAGCAGTCAACGAGGGGTACGGTGAGGATGATGACGAGCGCAGCGAAACCCTCTGCGGAAGCTGCGGTGGAAACTACAACAAGAACGAGTTCTGGATCGGATGCGATATATGCGAGAGGTGGTACCATGGCAAGTGTGTGAAGATAACGCCCGCGAAAGCCGATACCATACAGCAATACAAATGCCCTAGCTGCAGTTCCAAGAAAGGGAGGCAGTAACTAAGATCACACTACCGAGTCTACTTGTTTTTTTCTTGTTTTAGGAAAGTAAATATTTATCAGGTAGCGGAAATGGTCCTATGTAATGCATTAGTGGATCTCTAGCTCATGATCATCGATACGATACGGTTGTTTCTACATGTGGACTACACTGTATTGATAGTTTACATCTTTATATGTAGATTATCTTTCTTTCGCTGCAACTTCATGCCGTGTTTTTGTTGGCTTTTTTTTGGCGCATTTGCGGAATGATTCTTCGAATGAACGTGTTATGCGAGTCCTTGTGTTTGTATTTATCATTGTTTAAATTATAGTAAACACGCTCAAAACATACTGAAACATTGTAGAACTTATCCCGGTCGAGGAAGCACATCGCCAAAACATTGTAGAACTTATCCCGGTCGAGGAAGCACATCGCCACCATGGAAAACGCGCATTGTAAAAAATCTATGGTGTTGATTATTTATTTATGGGTTCAAAATAAGTTCAACTTTTTATCCGTGACAATAGGCTCAGGAGACTAATAAGTTGAGTTAGGTGAGCCTAATAAGTTGAGTGGGGCTGCGGTCCACAATAGACTTAACGGCAAGAGGCCCAACAATAGATCCAACGTCCAGGTGGGCTGAGTCCGGTCGAGACCCGTGGGCGCTGTGTCTGTACGCTTTAAGTGAATTGGTTCCGTATTTCTAAAAGCTCAAACTTTTGGGATTAATGATTAGCACTGTTAGATGTGACTCGAAATCAGAATCGCTTCGATTTTGGGTTTCTGGTTCGCTGATAGTTTCGTGGTGCGACAATAAATTTGGTAAAATTTTTGAGAAAGGAAAATGGATGTCTGTGGTGGAAGCGGACGGATCCGATCCGTTAAGGAAAAACCCAGCTAAGGAAAAACCCTAATTTTTTCTTTTGTTTGCCCCAGAGAGATCGAGCGATTGTACGATTGAAAAACTCTTGTATTCCCTCTTGTTCAACATAGTGAAAACTCTCCTCTTTCGCCCGTGGTTTTTTTTCTGCAAAGGGTTTTCTACGTAAATCGGTGTGTTATTTTTCTGTCGTGCATTTTGGATTTACTTCATTGTCGTGATCGCCAATTGATCCTGTTGGGTTTGTGCGCTCGGTGCTTACAAACTGGTATCAGAGCCCTGTTCATCGATTAGGGTTTCTTCTCATCAATGGCATCTATGAAGTATGATCTCCCTTTGCTCGATCATAGCACAAGATTTACGCTATGGCAAGTGAAGATGCGCGCAATTCTGGCTCAGATGGATCTAGAAGATGCACTGCTCGGGATGGAAAAGATGCCTACATCCCTCAGTCTGGCGGAAAAGGAGAAGATGAATCGAAAGGCTCTTACGCAGATCCAATTGCATCTTTCGAACGAGATCTTACAGCATGTCATTAAGGAGAAATCTGCTGCGAACTTGTGGCTGAAATTGGAGTCATTGTGTATGACGAAAAGTCTTACCAACAAACTCCATCTGAAGCAGAAGTTATACTCTCATCGTCTAATTCAAGGTAAGAGTACAAAATCCCATCTCAATGACTTTAAAGAAATCGTTACGGATATGGAAATGCTGGAAGTAAAATATGATGATGAAGATATAGCATTATTACTGTTATGTTCTCTACCATCTTCCTATATAAATTTTAGAGATACTATGCTTTATGAACGTGATACCATATCTTTGGAAGACGTCTCAACTGCCATACTCTCGAAAGAGAGGATCGATAAGGAGATGAGTGGTACCACTGAAAGTCAGGCAGAAGGTCTGTTCACAAGAGGAAGATCCAAGCAGAGAAGTTTCGAAGACAGTAAAGGAAAGACTAGGTCGAAATCCAGGCACAGAAACTTGATCTGCAATTACTGTAAGAAGAAGGGTCACATTAAAGCGGACTGTTTCAAGTTGAAAAGAAAGAAACAGACCGAATGAAGAGGTGATCAAAGGGGAAGAGAAGGTTCAAAATCTGCTGAAGCCAGTGTAGCAGAAGACTATAGCAGCGAGGGGAATGTGCTGCTGGTCTGCGATGATCAATTCAGAGCCAGCTCAGAGTGGATTCTTGATTCAGCATGCTCGTTCCATATGTGTCCCAACAGGGACTGGTTCTCCACTTTTGAAGCTGTGAATGGTGGGGTTGTTTTGATGGGCAACGATGCATCCTGCAAAGTTGTCGGACGAGGAACGGTGAATATCAAGATGTTTGATGGCATTGTGAGAACGCTTACTGATGTCAGGTACGTTCCACAATTGAAGAGAAATTTAATTTCTTTGAGTACCCTCGACTCTAAAGGATATAAATACACTGGTGGAGATGGAGTTCTAAAGGTTTCGAAAGGAGCCATTGTTGTGATGAAAGGACGAAGGCAGGAAAGAAAATTTTATGTGTTGCAAGGTTCAACTGTGACAGGTGGAGCTGCAGTATCCTCTTCATCTATGTCAGATTTAGATGTCACAAAGTTGTGGCATATGAGGCTGAATACATGGCAATTACAGAGGCTGTGAAAGAAGGCATATGGTTGAGAGGCTTATTTAATGAATTAAGCATAAGCATTGAAAAAGTTACAGTATTTTGCGATAGCCAGAGTGCTATTTATCTGACAAAGGACCAAATGTTCCATAAGAGAACAAAGCATATTGACGTCAAGTATCACTTTGTTCGCGAAGTTTTTACTCAAGGTAACATTGCGGTGAAAAAGATTAGCACATTGGAGAATCCAGCTGATATGTTGACAAAGCCTCTTCCGTATGTTAAGTTCAAGCACTGCTTGGACTTGATTAGCATTGCTTGCTGATTGGAGTGCCCTTAGGGGCTTGTGGAGAAGGTGGAGAGTTATTACTGATGTTTTATTTAAAGGAAATTTCGAGTCAAGGTGGAGATTTGTTAGATGTGACTCGAAATCAGAATCGCTTCGATTTTGGATTTCTGGTTCGCCGATGGTTTCGCGGTGCGACAACAAATTTGATAAAATTTTTGAGAAAGGAAAATGAATGTCTGTGGTGGAAGCGGACGGATCCGATCCGCTAAGGAAAAACCCTGCTAAGGAAAAACCTTAATTTTTTCTTTTGTTTGCCCCAAAGAGATCGAACGATTGTACGATTGAAAAACTCTTGTATTCCCTCTTGTTCAACATAGTGAAAACTTTTCTATTTCGCCCGTGATTTTTTTCTGCAAAAAATTTTTCATGTAAATCGGTGTGCTATTTTTCTGTGGTGCATTTTGGATTTACTTCTTTGTCGTGATCGCCAATTGATCCTGTTGGATTTGTGCGCTCGTTGCTTACAAGCATCAACGATCCGACATATGGTAGTCTGTTCCTAACGAAATATTGCAGGTATGAAAACCAAAGCATCACAACTTTGAAAAATGAGACGGTCCTGGCAAAGTGGCAATTCAAAGATTTTCTATAAATAAATGTAAACAGGTTAAAGGTAGATCTTTATTCGTAAAAATGACAATAAATCCATAAACAGTAAAGAGTCTTAAGTCTAAAAAATATTGCACTTCATTTTCTTTTTCTTAGGAATATGATGTTTTATTTTTTTTCAAACTCATATTTTTCTCTCTTATATTTAGTCTTTCAGGACGATGTATTCATCTTCGAGAAAGACAGCGAGCAAAATCAATAAGTCTGCGACTGGTACGCTTCGATATTGGCAGTTTCTACCAGCATTTCAAAATATTCAAAAAGATAAAGTCTCCATTTTTTTTTTTTTTTTTTTTTAACATTTTCTAGATTCTTTAAAACATTGGAGTGAACGTACGTGGGGAGGGCATACTCAACAAAAAAAAAAAAAAGGCCATAAAAATTTGCCCTCAAACAAAACGTGCCCTTCGTTCAAATTCTTGAGCATCTTATCTTTTCCCTTATCTTATCTGGGCCTAAGAACAGCCTCCCAGAAACGGCGGGCACTAGACCCAGTCTTTCATGTTTCTTCTGGAATAATAATATTCAGTTTGATAGACCTTCATATCATAAAAAAGGTGAGAATAAATTTTTCTTCTTCTTCTTTCAGACCATCGTTTTAACATAAAATTATAATATTGCTCTCGAATATATATACTTTTCATAATTTTACACGACAGAATAAAATTATAAATTTTGAGAATAAACTCACGGGAGTTTTCAAACTTAATTTATTATAATCTCTAACTCAGATTTTCTAAATTATTATTATATTTAAATTTTACAATCTAATTTATTAATTATATGACGGTAATATGGCTTGTGACATTATCGTCAGATCAAATAAATTTAAATTGCATAATTCGATTATAGGGCAGCTCGTGAGCCTGCAAGTATTAGATTCGAAATAAGCTAAAAAATGATTCGTTCGAAATTAATTTTAAATATAAAATAAGCTGATTTTTTTTGTTCGAAAATAATTTCAAACCGAGCATGAGGATGTCTCTGCTCGGTCATGTTCTCGAAATCGCCAAATTCGAGAATAACTTAAAATTAGTTAGAAAGAAAGAAAAAAAAAAAGAAAAATTATTTCGAGCAGCTCGAAATAGACTCGAATTAAATTTCGAGCCAAACTCGAACATATTTTATTCTGGTTCAAAATTAATTCGAGCCGGTATGAATTTGACTTGATCTAATTCGAGCCGAATTCGAGCAAGGTCCGGCTCTTGTTTGCAGCATCCCTACTAACTGAAAAGTCTGAACTAAAAAATTGTAGTAAATTAAAATTTAAAAATTAAAGCATTATATCTAACATCAAGAAGCAAAAGTCATAAAGAAAAGAAATAATAAAAATAATAAAAAAAGAAAAGAACAAGAACAGAACAAGAACAAGATGTGATAGGCATGCACGAGCGGATAAGAATGCACGGAATCATTTTATCTTTTCAGGCATTTGCCGTCCCCGACAACTCGTGCAGTTGTTCTGCAGTCGGTAGAGTGGGCGCGTGATCGAGAGCTCCAAAATTCGTATTTTTTAAACAACAAAAATACTAAAACAAACCCAAAAAAAAAAAAAAAGGGGGAAAGGAAAAAAAAGGATAAAATACATGTGCGTTATCAAAATTAAAAGCTTATAGGTGGCGGCGCCTCCTCCGTGTTCACGCATACAACGTACCCAATTCCTTTTTCCTTTTTTGCTTTTTGTTTATTTTGTTCATTTCTTTTTTTTTTTTGCTCTTTTGTCTCCTCTTTGATTCGGGAGAACGTAAAATTTGTAATTAGAATGTGTTCGGGTGCGCTGAGTTCGATATCTACTACTTGTTATTCATTCAAAAGTTGCGCTCTTCAACTACAATTTTTAAACACACGAAACTCAAAGCAATATATGTAAAGTATATAATTTGAAGGTTCTATCACATCGACTAAATGAGTTTACATTGAGCTGCGTCCCTATCTACTTCCACATTGAGCCGCGTAGGAGGAGCCCACGAAAGTATTCAGCATATCCACACAAAAATATTGAATACACCCGATACATTGTAAACCGACTCTAAACTAATCATTAAAAATAAATTTTTATAATACAATAAATTATTTAAATATTTTATATTATAAATATTATATTATATTTTATTTTAAAATACTAATTATATATTAGATATTCTATGAATTCTCTAATATACTTTGAAAATATTAGTATATATAAGATGCATGAAAAATTTCTTCTCTCTTTCTTTAAATTATAAAGGCATATTCTCTACACTGGGTGTATATAAGTATATACACCACATACTTAAAATCTTTAATAAAAATTTTAAAATCTATCTATCTATCTATAGATAAACTATTTGACAATTTGGAGAACTTTCTCTAAAAGGGTCATATTGCCACTAAAGGCACAATCCAATAAAAATTTATCACGTATTAGAAAAAAATTTGGATGCTCCCGTTGAACCGTAAACTAAGTTTAAAATATGTATCTACAATAAATTTGTATAATACAATAAATTATTTATGTATTTTATATTATATATATTATATCATATTTTACTTAATAATATTAATTATCAAATATTTTATTAATTATCTAATATTATATGCGGTGTATAAAATATTGGTATCCACCCGGTGCAAGCAAATTTTTTTTTTTTTTATCTTTTTTGAAATTATGAGTAAATCCTATTGAACATTCTCTTCACCAAGTATATATATCTATATGAAACACATGCCTAAAATTCATTAATAAAAATTTTAAAATTAATTTATCAAATATAATTTAAATTATTAGATTTTGTATATCATATATATTTAATTAAAATTTGATATTAGAATATTAATCATTTAATATAAATTATGGTGTATGAAGTATTAATATACACTAGGTGTATATAATAGTTTCTTAGTCTCCCATCAATTTTAACAAGACAAATATATCATCACTAATTCTTAAATTTGAAATAAGTTTTCAAACTTTAGCATTTTAGTCAAAAAATTATTATATAAATTATTTTTTTTTATAAAATAACTATTAAAACTAAAAATTTAATTGAATTTTAAAATAAAATTATTAATTATTAATATAATTTAACTTTAGAAGTTAATAAAATATTAATAAAATATGTATATAAAACTATATTATCGTTACTTTTTTATATTTTTTAATTATAAATTTTAATAATTATATATTTTAATTATCTTAAATACTATTTATTCGCAGCGTAGCGCAGGTTCTATACTAGTAAATAGTACATTTGATAATTCAATCACAGAAACAGTTTTCATATAGACTTTATTTTTCCCGATTCGCGAGTACCGAAGCTAGCTAACCCTAGCTAATATCCTTTGAGTTTTCTGTATCAAGGGTGTAGTGCGATAATAACAGAATTTGCACTAATAAAATACTAATAATATTAACAAATTAATATGTTTAATTATCCACAATCAAGGAGTGTAAAATTTAAAATAAATAAAATAGAAAAAAAAATTCAAGCATAATCACAATAATATAAGAAGATTTACGTGGGTTTATTCAAAATCGAACTACATCCAAGAATATGAAAAGATCAAATCCACTATCAAATTGAAAAAATTATAAAATTTGATTAAATATTATCAATCTATTACAACGGACAAGCAACCTCTCAATTAGAAAACCTATTTTCCTACACTTTTTTTGAAGCACCTCTCGATTTCACGAATCCCACTTCGGAATGTCTCTTAGAATTCCTCCAATCAATATTAAAATTTTGAATCAAGTAAGAAGAATAAGAAATTTTTTTTTTTTTTTTTACCTACTCGCTCTACACTGTTCTTCTCTATTAAATAAAAAAAAACTCCTAGAGGAAAAAAAGGGAATTATATATAAAATATATCAAATGAAATTTGTCTTATAATTTTACTTTACCCAATATACTAAATAGGTCAAGTAAAACTCAAAGCTCATTGCTAATTAGCCCATACATGAATTATTAACTCAAACTCAAAATAAACCAAATAGAACAATATATAAATTTAATATCACTAAACCCAGCAAAGGGTTTAATTTGAAAGCTCAATCTCAAACGTCCATTACTGATGCGCTAATCCGGCCTTAGAATTAATACACGGAAAAGTGAGACCGAGTGAAATTTAGTAGAAATAACGCCAATTGAAGCCTGGTTGATGCATGCCGTTCCGATTTGAGTATGATAAAATAGTCATATTTCGACGCACGAGTGTCTGTTTTAAACGTGCAAGTCTAATCCGAAAACAGCTTTTCGAGACGCCCAGATCTAGATATTCAAATTTAATCATTAAGGCCTCCGAATTTACAGTTTTAATTTTTTTTTTAATTAATTAATTATGAGAACATTATTTGCTTTCTTCTATTATTTTGAGTTAGACCAAAGTTCTATAATATATATATGGCTGATTAGAATTAGCTAGACAAATTAATTCCATGTTTTTTAAATTTTTTTTCATCCCTTATTGTGTTTCAGAGACTGTACTACTCAAATAATAATAATAATAATAATAATAATAATTAATCATTGCAGGAATGATTGGAGAGACTTTAGATTATAATACAAATAACTTAATTTGTAAGTACACTGTTGATCGGAGGGAACGAACGAAACTCTACCACGCACAGGTACGTACAGTTTGTGCGGCTATATACAGTGCAACACGTGTGAACAAGTGGGGACAACTTCACGTACGGTTGTGATTGATCAACTTTGAAATGTTCGTTGTTTTTGCCCCAGAAATGTACGAGGTTTCACACTTGGTGATTTCGACGGAGCTAGAAATTCTATTACCTTAGACACATGCATGATCCAGGGATCGCGCGCGTACTGTGTTCAATGATTTTGTTTGAATCAATGCATGCAGTTTCAGTTTGTCTAACTACATTACTAATCATGCACGTCCCTTTTGTTCTTTTTTATAATGAGTATTAATGTACATGCACCACGCACAAAACATTATTTATAATGTCAATTTTGTACAGATGATATTTAGCATAGCTCATTTACAAATTGAATTGGCTTCTTTCATAAGAAAATTAACAAATCGCTTTCTATCGTGTGTGTATTTGAATTTTATATTTTTAAAAATATAAAGTCATTAATATTTGTGAGTTTTCGATACTTGAATGAAGGGAAGTGTGATATTAGAATGTTAGTTAATCAAAAAAATTTAGTGGGTGGTAGATGAAATAAACGATCAAAAAAGTAAAATTGATCAAATAAATAGATTTAACGGTAAAAAACTTACAAGCACCAAATGTATTGTGCTTTTTAAAGCACTATAGCAGGACTTATATAGAATTAAGCTCCTATACTTGTAAAAGTATAAAGTTATTGGTGCTTATGAATTTTTAGCTTTTGAATATAGAAACGTGCGATTAGGATGATAGTGATCCCATATAATTTAATTGGTGGTTGGTGGAATAATATGATCAAAAAGATAAAATTAGTAAGGCTGCGTTTGGTAGTGGGATAAGAGAGGACTAGTTGTTACAGGGATAAACATAAAGTACGGAACTAACTAAAACTAGTGTAAAAAAGTTTTTGGTTGGGTATTAGATTAGTTCCAGGGATAAGAGAAATTGTGTTTGGTTTGATAATAGGGAATAAGAGAAATAGAGAGTAGTAGTTGGTTAAAATGAAGTTTTTGTCTTTAATCATAATAGTTTTTTAAAATAAATAAAAATTTATATAAAAAATTTATAAAAAATTTGTATAAATTTTTTAAAAATTATAAAAAATTTGTATAAATTTTAAAATTTTAAAAAAATTTAAAAAATTTTAAATTTTAAATTTTATAAAATAAAAAAAATAAATTTTATAAATTTAAATATCTAAAAATTTAAAATTTTTTAATTAAAAAAAAACTTTGGTCAAGGTTGGCTACTGGATTTAGAAAACTTTGGCCAAGTAAGGGCGAAAGGGACAAAAGGGCCAAATAGCGCCTCGAGAAGGACCAAGTTGCAGAGGAGTGACAGTGCCATTTTGGTAGTCATGAGCAGACGACAAGGTTAACATTCTAGTTCCGTAGAGGAGTTTTGCGGTGTGGGAGGGCATCCGGAGCTGGGGAGCTTCAACTCAAGGGGACAGAATGGATTTTTACAGAGTATTTGGTCGGGGAGGACCAAGAAGCTTCAGCAATGCGTTGGGTAGCGAACTTGCTCGAGAACGGGTCAGTGTAGCATGCGATGCCAGGGGCGAGGCGGCTCTAGGCTGGAGATGTAGTTGGCAGCTAACAACCAAGCTGGAGAAGTGGATGTACATCGACGAGGACGTCGATAACTTGGGTGGGAGAGCTTGTCACGTGTCGTTCGCGTTGGCTCGATCGTGACATTCTGGGGGCCACTTTTGATAGGCATTTGAGTTGACGAAGTTGCGAGATTGCGAAGTTGGGACATTTCGTCAGAGTTGAGCCGGCTGCGAGTCGACGAAGGAAATTTCCTCGCAATGGTCCGTACCATGACAAGGAAAATGGTGCCGCGCGCATTCGGGGTTTGAAAACGTACCCCTCGGTGAGCACCTTCGTACCCCCAGGATGCCGAAGGGGGATGCCTTATTGGATATATAGAGGAGGGGTCGGACACTTGCTAAGTGGCCCCGACTCCCCCGTTGACCTATAGGACATAGGTCATTCCTTGGCGAGCGGAGTCGCCAAGCCTAAGTTCGTGTGAGCGGTATTCGAGGGTCGAGGAGCACACGAGCCTAGGATAATGTCGGAGACACGAGGTCGACGACATTATGGAATGGGGTATGCCATGAGGTTTTCCCTCTAAGTTCGCTTGCACTACCTTATGCCGTTTCGGATCTCTGTAGTGGAGCGAACGAGCGGATGAGGGACAGTCTTGCGAAGGTCGGTCTGCCGCAATTGACAAGCCTCGCGAAGGCAAGTGTGCCGAGCGGGGATCCGTACGACACGAGGCCTACAAAGTTTGTGAGGCAAAAGGATAATGAGACAATCGATGTTGGTTTTCGTAAGTGAGCCATAGAGAGGACCAAGGGTGTTGGGGGCCAAGCATTGCCGCCCAATGGAGGTGCCGAATGGCGAGCGAAGCGAAGCGAGGCTGATTCGATTGTGGGCGACGTTCCTAAAGCAACCTTGGAGGCTGGGCCAAGTGTGGCCATGCAATAGAGGTGCCAGGGGGTTGGCGATGCGGGAAGAAGGTCGCTTGGTTGGCGAACCCTTGCGAAGGGAACATACGCGGGAACGAGTATTGTGGGGTATTCGGGAAGCGGACCTTGGACCAAATCGGGTGTGATGACGGAACTAGGTAGTCGGCGAAACGAGACATGCCCGACTCGATTATGGATCTCGTAGTGGAAATTGAGGGACGCGAGGCGCCTTGGCAAGACAATGGGTTAGCGGACGGGCAAGACGCGTGGGGCAGGCCTCTCGGTTAACGAGACGAGCGGAACGCGCAAGGGCAGCTCGCTCGGGCCCATTCGAAAAGGCTAAGTTGAGAGAATTTGTATTGTCCTTGATGCTCGCTTTGGAGGCAAAGGGGCATTCGGCTAAGTAGTACTCTCGAGGAGAGTTTGTCCGGCTATGCGGAATATACTCGGCTTGGTGGCCAACCTCGCGGGCGGGGTTGTTCGTTTGGAACTCGCAGAGTCCAACGAGGGGTTCGACGTAAGGCACGGCGCCGAGCAGTCAGGCTCGCGGAGGAGCATGCTTGGTTAATGCTCGAGTTGAGATCCCGTTGTCTAAGTCCGAGGGCGTGTCCGTGGCAAGGGACTCGGGAAAGCTGGTTCGGATGTACGACACTTGAGCGCTGCACGGGAGATTTTTAAGGCGAAAAGCTGGCCCTGTGACAAGTGGTATCAGAGCTAAGTTGAGCTCATGGGATGAAGATTTGGCTGAAATGTGCGACCTTGGCGGCGAAGTTGGGGTGAGTGGAGTCACTCTGGTACTAGGCGTCGGTGAGACACTATGGCAGTACTACTCTTGTGGGATATGCAGAGTCGGAGTGTGGCGGGCTCTAGTACGGTACTCTTGAAAATGGCTAAGTCCTAAGTCGTGTGGTAAACGACGAGGCAAAGATTGGGAGAATCATTAAGTGGTCCGTGGCCGCGGTTACCATAGAGTTGGATTAGGCCGATACCTAAGGAACCTGAGCTCGTGAAGTGGTGTTTGCGGCTTAGGAAAGGAGAGGAACACTTTGAGCGACAATGTGCTTCCGAAAGTGAGGTCTTGCAGCGAATGAGTCTCTAGAAAGGAAGGATTGGGATGCGACACACGCGGCAAAAAGGTTTACTTCAGAGTGGCTAAGTTTGAGAATCCGAACGAAGAGGGTCAGTGGTAGTAACACTTGTGCATGGCAAAGTTGTGAAGGGGACCAAGGACTTCTCGTTGGGTTAGTACTCATATCTCAGTACAAGAAGATCGATTTAGAGGTTGATTACTCTTTGAGTGTGTACCCATGAATTGGATAGAGATATCTCGGGGTGAGAAAGAGATCGCGATTTGGGCCTTTATTCTTCGATTAAGGCAGTGAGTTTTCATCTAGGCAAAGTGGTGATAGCATCAATTGCTCGGAGCAACATCCACATGTGCAATGGATGAACGACGTGGATTCCGCTCAGGGGTGGAGTCAAGGTTGTGGTAGAACCGAAACTCGACAGTGGATGTGGGCATTGCGAATGCATGGAATTGGTCTGAGTGCACTCGGCGGTGCTTGCGACTCACAGTGGGGGAGCACATTTGAGCAGAATATGTCCCGATGGTTGGTGGGTCGATGAAGGGATCTTGTCTAAGAAACGTGGCGGATATAACACACATGACAGAAGAGTTCACTTTATGGAGCACAAGTTGGGAACCAAGACTGGTAGGTCCGTGGCAGTAACAACTAAGCTTTGGGCTAGGTTGTGAAGTGGGCCAAGGGTTGCTAGATGGTTTGGTGTTTCTCACTTGGGGCGAGAAGGCCGATGAGGAGATCGGTTGCTCTCGATAGTGTGGCCACAGGTTGGACGAATGGGACTCCCTATTCGAGTGGATCAAATGCTGAGATTGGCTTTTGTTCGGAGGAACAAGGTAAGGAGCTATACTCGGAAAAAGAAGTGGCAGCGCTGGTGTCTCGAGATAGCGAGCACGCATCCGTGTGGGACGGATTGTGTGGACTCTGCTGGCAGATAGCAAAGGTTGTGTGAGGGCCTGAGCTTTTATAGCAGAGAGAATTGGAAGCGATTTGGACTCGAGTGTAGACGAGGATACAAGTCATGACACTCGAGCGGACCTTGGTCGAGGGTCACCTAGAGACATATTGTTGGGAGGGGAAAGATCTAGTTGTCAACTTAAAGGGTTGAGGTATTGCAATTTATGAGGGGGTGGATGTTGGATGGCGACATCACCGTTATCAGTAGTTGCGAGAAAGGCTAGCAGATGGGTTAAGCTTGGGTTCCGTTCAGCAGCTATCGCGAAGGTGATTGCTGGAGGAATAGAGGACGACAAGTTTCGAGCAAAGGGAATGAGGTGTTGTTAGTCTCGAACTTGGCCGAGGATTTTGGTGGGGAACCGAAGTCTGGTTTAGCGAAAGCCTAAAGGGATAAGGCTTGAGCGACCGGGAGTACAGAAGCCAAAAATGCTGAGCATCAACGAGTAGTGAAAGTGCAGAGCAATGAGAAAGCATGCCAAGAATTTGTGGTGGAGTAAGTAGATGTGCGAAGTAGCCGAGGACAAGCTTTTCTCAACGAAAGACTCAAAAACTCGCAGAGACCATGGTGATGGCTTGACGTCATGTGATTGTGGGGGCATTTGTGAGGCAAAAGTTGTGTGTAATAAGGGCACGAGACGGGCATAAGTACTCATGGATCTTGGAATGGGTTGGATGTTGATGTAGCCCTACCGTTTGGTTGTAAATAGGAAGTTCAAGGGTGGGGAACCCTGTGTTATTATGACATTTTGAGGTGGAGAAGTGAAGCCGAGCTGCGAGCTGATTCACATAGGATGCTCCAAGACGTGGGACGTTTGGAGTTTAACCGTGTAGGCTGGGCCAAGTCTGTTGGTGGCCAAGCGTGGTCGTGCAATGGAGGTGCCAGGGGGTTGGCCACGCGGAAGAGGTCGTTTAGTTGGCGAACCCTTGCGAAGGAAACACAAGCGAGAACGAGTAGTGTGGGGTATTCGGAAGGCGGACCTTGGACCAAATCAGGGGCGATGACGGAACTAGGTGGCCGGTGGAACGGGACATGCCCGACTCGATTATAGATACCGTAATGGAAATGGAGAGGCGCGGGGCGCCTTGGCAAGGTAATGGGCTGGCGGACGGGTGAGACGCGTGGTGTAGGTCGCTCGGTGAAGTAGACGAGCGGAATGTGCAAAGGGAGCTCGCTCGGGCCCATTCGAAAGGACTAAGTTGAGATAACTTTGTATTGTCCTTGGTGCTAGCTTTGAAGGCAAAGAGGCATTTGGTTAAGTAGCACTCTCGAGGAGAGTTTGTCCGACTAGGCAGAATATACTCGGCTTGCGGTCCAACCTTGCAGGCGGGGTTGTTCGTTTGGAATTCGAGGAGTCTGACGAGGGGTTCGACGTACGGCGCGACGCCGACCAGTTAGGCTCGTGGAAGAGCATGCTTGGTTAATACTTGAGTTGTGATCCCGCTGTTTAAGTCCGAGGGCGTGTCCATGACAAGAAACTCTGGAAGGCTGGTTCGGATGTGCGACACTTGAGCGCAAGGTGGGACAAGGTTGGAACCGCGGCCCGTACCGGGTTAACCGGTTAACCCGGCCGGTACGGGAGGGAAACCCAACCTTGTCCCCCCCTCATTTTCTTGTTTGGGGGGATAAGAGGGACATGCATCTCCCTTATCGCCCATTTGGTTCCACAACCAAACATGCCCTAAAAAAAATAAATTTAACAGTAGAAAACTTACAAGCACCAAGTACTTGATGTTTTTAAAAACATCGTAACCGAACACACACACACACACATTCTCTCTCTCTCTCTCTCTCTCTCTCTCTCTCTCTCTCTATATATATATATATATATATGTATATATATAACTCTCCGGCAACATGATTCGCTGTGTTTAATTTTAGATGTACAAATAGCTTTAATATATGGGTATATATAAGTATACACCTCTTTAGGGGTGTATATCTTACACCCCACCCCATCCTAGGGTGGGGTGAATTCCACTCGTCACTCGATGTGACGAGTGGAATAATACCCACCCCAGGATGGGGTGGGGTGTAGGATGTGCACCCCTAAAGGGGTGTACACCTAGTATCTCTCTTAATATATATCTCTCTTCTCATAAGATATATATCATATGTATAGCAAAAATTAGATAAATTTATCATGCATATTTATTGACAATATTTTATATAGTGGAAAGTAAAAGGGTTTGAATCAATTAATTACTTTAGAAAGGGAAATGCTTGGATCAGCAAATTACTTTGAGCAATGCTATATGTACACCCTAAAGAGGATGTACATCTTACACCCATCCATTTAAGGGTGGAAAGGTCATTTCACAAATTGTGAAGTGACTCCTCATCACACCCCACTCATTGGATGGGTGGGGTATGTGATATACACTCCAAATGGGGTGTACAAGTAGCATTTTCTAATTACTTTACACTTTCTCAGAGCCTTAGATTTTATGCATAGACCAATTAAAGCATTTCAAATTATGCATACTAATTAACTATTTAATACATCAGCACATTGTAATGGCATTCGATAAATATGTAGTTGTGGATGGTTTATTGAAAAAAATCGTACTAAGGTAAGAAAAAACACGAAAATAGGATTTTATGGATAGACCAATTAAAGCATTTCAAATTATGCATATGTAGTTGTGCATGATTTATTGAAAAAATCGTACTAAGGTAAGAAAAAAACACGAAAATAGGATTATATATATATATATATATATATATATATATATATATATATATATATATATATAGAGAGAGAGAGAGAGAGAGAGAGAGAGAGAGAGAGAGAGAGAGAGTAAATTTATATATTTTTAAAAGCACAAGTCCAACTATACTTGTGAATTTTTTATTATTGAATTTGTATTAAAATTTATGTTATTATAAAGTCAACTAAAAAGAGAGAAAAAAAAAATACAATAGCACAAATATTAATGCAAATTTAATAGTAAAAAATTTATAAAGATAGTTGAGCTTATATTTTTAAAAATATATATATATGTCCTACTATATATATATATATATATATATATATATATATATATATATCAATTAAAACCTTTCATTTTATGTATGCTAATTAATACATCAGCAATACATCATAATGACATCAACAAATATGTTATAATGCTTTAATTATTGAAAAAAACATCGTACAAAGGTAAAAGAAAAAGAAGAAGAAGACACTTTCTCAGTAAAATGGTACTAGAAGGTGATCTATCTAAGTTTGAAATTTGAATCGGAATTGATCAAAAGGTAGAATAAAGTGATGTAAACTAATGTACTTAATTAAATCATGAATCTCTCTCATTCACTTTCACCTTCGTGAAACGCGTGATTCTACATAATTTCCACGTAAAAGCATTTAACATCAAACTAATTATTCAAATTTGGCAAGTAATTAAATTTTTTATAATTTGGTTCGAGAGTATGTGAAATAATTATGTTATTTAAAAAACTAATATTGTTAAAGAATAATACTATTTAATATTTATTATATTCAATATAAAAGCATTTGGTGGTTTGGTATTAGTTTAGTATCGTAGGTATAGAGGGGTCTATATATAATTATATATTTTAGAGTTAATTTTATATATCTTTCTATAAATATATCGAATAATAGATATATTCCTACAAAGTTTATATATATTTTTACCGTCAATATCCGATAGAAAAATATAATAAATATTAAATATTTAATCTTGTTTAGTAAATAAGGTGAAATTATATTTTTACCTTTCAAATATTATATTTAATATTTTTTAACAGTTAAATTTTTGGAGATACATATTTGTATCGATATTTAACTTATATTCTGCTAAAAAATAAATAGAAACTAACTGTAAAGTTGAACTTTATAAGACATATTTATAAAGAGTTTTATGAAATTAATCTTATTATATATATATATATATATATATATATATATATATATATATATATATATATATATATATATATATATATATATTGAATGAGTGTGATTTAAAAAATGTAATTAATTATGTAAGAAAAAATAAGTTCTATTATTTACGCGCATGATTTTGAACGTGATCAAACTACGTCGTTACACGTGGCAACTATACTTGTCCTCAGTCAAAAAGTAGCACCAACTGCCACGTCAATCTTAAAGCCCACGTCAACAAAAGTTAAAATGTTGTTTGGGGCTGCGTACGTACCCACACCGGACCCAACCCCTTACAAAGAAAGTAGAAACGTAAACTTATACAGCTAATCACTCAAATCCCTCACACCTATCACGTTTTTTTCTCTCTCCTCCCGATCCCAAATTATATATTTCTCATTATTTTGTTGAAATTTTAGTACTACAATGTGAAGTACTAATCAAATTATGCATACAGTTTAAAATATTATATATATAAATTTATTTATAATATTAATTATATAAAAAATTTTAGTTCTCTCGCTGCATCTTTTGCCACATTCAGCATGCCACTCGTGATATAGACAATCTCCTAACACACACTATTCCCGTTTTAGGGTGCGAAAATTCGGATCCGGATTAAATCACATAAAAGATAATTTAAAATAATACAGTTCACTATAATAAAATTATATTATAGCAACACTTTTAAATATTGCAAAATACTAAAAAAATACTATTGAAAAAAATACCGACACTTATCATTAGTGTCGCTATATGTGGGTATAGCGATAAATTATTATAATGTGTCACAAAAATATGTCCCTATAATTTTATTTTGAATATAGATGGACTATAATTGTAACACTTGCAAAAAAGTGTCATAAACATGTATTCTTATAATCTAATTTTGTTGTAATGTTTACTCTGCTGTTGAATGATTATTATAAAACTATCTAGATTATTGATTTGATTTATTCGAATAATATGTCTGAATCGAATTCCTGTAATTTTCACGTCCAAAATGTATATATTTTGCGGGTCCGTCGGATCGGATTGAGGAAAACTTAGCAAATGGTAAGCTCATCTTTACAGTCCTCGCTCTCCCTAGCTACTACTATATAAATGCGCTACAAGTTCACAAATTTTTGTTGTGGGACGTAGCATAAACCCTATAGCTAGCCTAAATTGGAACCCTAGCACACCATCCATGGAGGAATCACAAGCTCTAGATGGGTGGCCAGAGCCGATCGTGCCCGTCCAATCCTTATCGGACGGCGGGATCACCGCCATCCCCGACTGTTACGTCAAGCCTCCGTGCCAGCGCCCGCTTCTCGCGGGAGAGTATGAATCGGACGACCGCCCGAACATCCCGGTGGTCGACATCGGCGGGCTGATCGCGACCGCCGACGGTTCGGGGGGCCACGATGCCGCCATGCAGGCGATATCAGAGGCATGCAAGGAGTGGGGGTTCTTCCAGGTGGTGAACCACGGCGTGAGCCGCGGCGCAGTCGAAAGGATGAGGGGGGTGTGGAGGAGCTTCTTTTGCCTCCCCATGGAGGAGAAGAAGAAGTATACAAATTCTCCTAATACTTATAATGGATATGGTAGCCGTGTTGGGGTTGAGAAGGGTGCAATTTTAGACTGGGGTGACTACTTCTATCTCAATGTCCTTCCTGAGTCTGCAAAAATACTTGATAAGTGGCCCAAAGTTCCCCATGATTTGAGGTAACAAAACATGTAAACTCTTAAGTATTTTCTCCAGAGTTTGTTTTTGGCTTTTCTATATATAGAAGTGTACTCGCTGGAGAACATATTCTTATCCAGCATAATTATAAATAGTAAAATATTCAAATTAGAGTTTCTGTCATGCTACTAATTAACTAGCATGATTAATTTCTGATTCTCTAATAGAGAAGTTAATTATGTTGTTTCAAAAGAAAATATTCACATTAATTACATGTTTTATCTAAGTCTTATTCAAGCTGTTTTAATTTAAATAATTATATATTTTGCAACTCAAGTTACTTTCAACTTCCGCATGCACTTCATATATATATATGTACGCTTACATAAGTTAACCATATATATATTTTATTGAGTTTTTTGGTTTTTTAATAATCCCCTTGGTATGTGTTAGGGAGATCACTGAGGAGTACGGCCATGACATGTTGAAGCTGTGTAGGGTGTTAACAAAGGCAATATCAACAAGCTTGGGCTTGGATGAGAACTACATATATAGAGCATTTGGAGGAGAACATATTGAGGCTTGTGTGAGGGTGAACTACTACCCAAAGTGCCCACAACCTGGGCTCACCCTCGGCCTCTCGCCGCACTCCGACCCCGGCGGAATCACCGTGCTCTCGGCTGACGATCACGTCAAGGGCCTGCAGGTTCGTAAGGGCGACGAATGGGTCACCGTGAAGCCCATCCCCGGAGCCCTCGTTGTCAACGTCGGTGACCAGGTTCAGGTTAGCATTTGTGATCTTTGTAGACCTTCATGCATGTCATATATATCATTCAAAAAAATCATTTCGAAAAACCGGAGCTGATATTCTCAAATGTTTAAAATTTTAAATAATTAAATACGCACTAGTGCGCAAGATATATAACATGTATATATTAGTACTAAGCATTCAAAAGTGAACAAGAAAATGCATAAGATATATATAAAACAAACAATGGTGAATAATTTTTAATTATGAACTTCTCAATCTAAGTCAAAAAAAATTTCTCTTAATTAATCGCGAATTCAAAAGTTGAATATATAATACACAAAGCCAACAATTGATGTTTGGCAAATTGCTAGCATTAATTAATTAGCAATAATACATAAAATAGATAATTAAAATTCATTGAATCTAATAGTGATATTAAATATGTTCAAAGAATTAATCTGGTATGCTAATAATAATATTATTGCCTTCTCTTTTAGGTTTCCTTCTAGAAACTAAAATAAAATACACATGAAGCACTTTCTAAATTTTAGTTTTTATTCTTCCTAAATATGAATATATATATATATATTTTTTATCTTGTTGACCTATATAAGTGAAGTGATATATTTTAAACATTGCTCGAGCAAAATAATTAAGAGGCATGCAAAAGTGATGAAAAATTATACACTCAAATTAAGGCAACTTCGTAAATGTCAACATTTCAATTTCATGCATTTTAGGATTCTATTAAATTAGCACATGAAAAATGCTTGGCAATAAATAGCAAATGAGTTGTAAATTTCAACTTTGAATGCATTATTATGCCATTATTGTTTCAGTGCATGCATCGAATTAATGCTAAACCCCAATTCCTTGGAAAGGTGGAATACATTTTGGCATAGAATTGAATTAGTGGCCAAAACTGTAACCTTTAATTCATGGGCCCATAAAAGAGAATGACATTTTTTTTTATCCTCCTTTTTTGGTTCCTCATGGTGCACCTCAATAAGAGTCACAAAACATGCATAGTCCAAATTAAGGGACCCGGACATTAAGTATTAGAAGGATAGCATATAGAGACACTGCTTCATTACTAAGCAAACAATGGGGCCTTGCCCTTTTAAGATTTACCCATATTATTAGAGACAATTAATTAATTCTAAGTCCTAAGCAAAGTCATTAATTGTGGATTTTTTAGGGCACTGTATATATACTGTTTCCTTTTCGTTTTTCTCTTGTACGTCCATCTCTATATCGCTAAAGCATGCAAATTAAGATTTCACTACAATTGAAAGCAAAAGATATGTACCAATTAATGGAAAAGATGATACATCTCAAAGTCCTAATTAAAATTGTAACAAACACAATGTTAAATCTCGTGATTAATTAATCATTTAGACCTCCATGCTAGGTAGTAACCTTAGGATGTTTAATTTGAACACTTTTTTCTTAAACATGCACTACGAAAAATTTTAAATATAAGTATGCCTTTTAGGCGACGCTTGGAGAAAGTATTTTCAAATATTTTTATAATATAGTAAATACTGACGCTTAATTTAAAAAGTGTTATTATATAAGACTTCTATTATATCAAACTAATTTATTAAATGCTAAATTTCACTATTATTTTTTATTTTTTGATGCTTTAAAGTATTAGGATTTCAAAAAATCCTAGCTAACTCTTTAAAGTGTAAGAATATGTTTTACCGATGCTTAGCATAAGCGTCGATATATACAAAGTGACTATTCATTTACAAACGATTTAGCCAACGCTTTCAAGTGTAACGCTAGGCTATATTATAACACCTTTAAATATCGTTAAATATTAAAAAATGCGTCTTTAAATATTATTTTTTTTGTTGTGCTGTTATGACTCTTTCTATCTAGGTACATATATAGTTTTCTATTATATATATATATATATATATATATATATATATATATATATATATATATATATATATATATATATATATATATATATATATATATATATATATATATATATATATATATATATATATATATATATATATATAGTGAGACTAGTGTCCTATTAGGAGCAGAGAGGCCTCCGTGCTCCTAAACCGTTCTCAATGATGAAATTTTCGAATCGTCGATCGGATCCGTTACATATGATTTAGCTTATTTGAAATATTTAAAAATTAAATTTTATAATTTTTTTTAATCATTTACCTAGTGATTGAAAATATTCAAAATCAATAAATTTTAATGGTTGATGTGTGTCGTTTACACATTTAACGGTATAAAAGTATTTAAATCAGATGAAATTCTGATAGAAAATTCTTTATATATCTATAGCTATATCAATATCTCTGATCGAAAATTTTAGTATTATATCATAACTTTTTGAAAGATTTTTAATTTTAGACATCCATACTTAGTCCTTTTGTTCACTAGGTAAATAATAATGAAACCAAAAAATTTATTTTCTAAATACTTCAAATATATTAGATCAAGTTTAACGGGGCGAATCATCGATTCGAAAGTTTCATAATAAAAAACGGGTTCATCATCGAAAATGGCTTAGGAGCATGGAGGCCTTAGTGCTCTAAAAGCACACCCGTCCTTCTCTCTCTCTCTCTCTCTCTCTCTCTCTCTATATATATATATATATATATATATATATATATAGAGAGAGAGAGAGAGAGAGAGAGAAAGAAAGAAAGAACGTAAAGTTTATATATTTTCAAAAGTACAAACCCAACTATATATACTTATGATGAATTTTTTTTATTATTGGATTTACATTGAGATTTGTGCTATTGTACTTTTTCTTTCTCTCTCTTTAATTAATTTTACAATAGCATAAATCTCAATACAAATCTAATACTAAAAAATTCACAAGCATAATTGGACTTATACTTTTGAAAGTATATAAGCTCTACTCTCTCTCTCTCTCTCTCTCTCTCTATATATATATATATATATATATATATATATATATATACAACTAGATTAGAATACTATCGATAGCACCAAGTAATTGGTGCTACTAATTGTTTAGCCCTTGGATTAAGGGATGTGCGGTTAGGATAATAATGATCTCCTAGGTTTAGTGGGCGGATGGTTGAATAATAAAAATTTTAGAGGATCACTATAATCCCAACCGCATATTCTTTCATCCAAGAGCTGAAAACTTGATAGCACCAATTGCTTAGTACTATCGAGAGTATTCTTGCCGGACTCTCTCTCTCTCTCTCTCTCTCTCTCTCTCTCTCTCTCTCTCTCTCTCTATATATATATATATATATATATATATATATATATATATATATATATATATATATATATAGTAGAGCTTATATGTTTTTAAAATTACAAGCACATTTATATTTGTGAATTTTTTACCATTGAATTTGTATTAGGATTTATGTTTTTTACTTTTTCTATCTCTTTAGTTGACTTTATAATAGTACAAATTTCAATACAAATCCAATAATAAAAAATTCACAAGTATAAATTGATTTGTACTTTTAAAAATATATAACCTTTACTATATATATAAAACTACTTCTAAGCTCTTTTCGTTCCAATAAGTCCCGGTCTGTGTAATCGCATAAATCTTGCGTATCATTTTAAAGGAAATATTTTGAGAAACCAGGCCAAATATAAACTAATTTTGGAGCTAACTAAGTAATGACACGCAAAATAATTCGGTTTTTTCCTTCCTCCTATATATGCAGGTGATAAGCAATGCGGTGTACAAAAGTGTGGAGCACCGAGCACTAGCCAACGCAGTCGAGGAGCGCTTCTCCATCGCCTTCTTCTTCAACCCTAACGGTCGCATGCCAATTGGACCAGCTCAAGAGCTCATCACACTGCAATCTCCTCCTTTGTACCAGCCGGTCACGTACAACGAGTATCGGCTGTATGTGCGTAAGAAAGGTCCTCGTGGCAAGTCGCAGATCGATTCCCTCACTGTTTCTTAGGATTGCAGAGATCTTATATATCGTATTTGGACATTTAATCGTGTTTACAAGGTGAAGATGCGCAGACCTTACTTGAATTATATATAGCACATTTTGAAACGAGTATCTGAACTTCAAAAAAATATGGCTCTTACTACCTAATTTTAAAGTTTTCGTCAAGTTTTTTCAAACTCAAATAGATTGAATTATATGATTTTTATTGGAAAATTTAGACAAATGTTGATTTGGACATACAAAACTAAATATATTGCGAGATTAGATAGTGAGATCCAAACTTTTAAACTTCAGATACATACTTGTTTCAGAATGCAGCATATATTACAGGCAAGTAATAAACATTTTTACCAATCTATAATGAGATCTATTGGCTTCTAGTTTAGCCAAATAATAAAAACTTATTATGTTTCGATTTGTGGTGTTGTATCTTGGATAGCAAGTAGTAAAACATTAATAGAAAATGATTTGTGCATTTTCGGTTATCTTATGAAAGAGGTAATGATAACTTTGTTAATGAGTGATGATCATCGTTAAACTGTTATTCGAGTTCAGTTGTTCAAAAAATTAGATTATTTTTTATTAAATTAAGTTGCGTCAGCATATATTCATGAAGTAGAACCCTCTTTAAGCTTAGTATCGTAACTTAAAGTTTAAGCTTTGTCACGGAGTCAGGTTTTGTTTAATTAGAAGACCACATCCAATATTTAAAAAAAAAAAATTTTAAAAAAAGAGTAAACGCTGCAAAAGTTACACTTCGCTACCGACTCCATACATCTTGTAGTCGGCAAAATATGATATTCTGTCACAACCCGGACGATCCGCAGCCGCCGATGATGAGATCGCTCTGAGGCCGGCTCGGCGGTGAGGATGATGGTTCTCGAGGTGGGCGGAATTGAGGGAAAGGAACGGTGAATTGAGCAGAGAGAGGGAAGATAGTAAGAGGGGAGGAGAAGAGAAGAGAAGAGAGAAGGAGAGAGATAGAGAGAATTGGGGAGAAAGTAATTAGTGATTTTCCATATATCTTTTAGTTTACTCCTTGTAATACATATAGTGGCTCCTAAGGCCTTTTGTGCAATTACTGCACTACATGGTTGTAATTACTAAATCATATAGCTACTTAACTAGTCCTAATGGGCTGGATGGGCTTCCCTTCATGGCTGGCCCCCTCCCCATAGGGTCCACCCGCAGGCCCGGCCTGTAGCTCCCACGGCCCATCCCTCTCCCTACTCCTCTTTATCCCTTCCCCTCTCCGACAACATCCCACTCACTTCACTTCACAGCTGGATCCTGTCCTCTCCTTTCCCCTTTGTCTCCTCTTCTCCTCCTCTCCTCGTTACACTCCTCCCCCCTTCAATACGATCCTTGCCCTCAAGGATCGAACTGGGGAAACTGCGTCTTGAGCGACCAGTAGTCCTCCCAGGTGGTCCGATCCTCCGGCAGGTTGCTCCAACTCACCAAAACTTGCGTCACCGCCTTGCCTCCGCGTCGCACCAATCGCCGATCCAGGATTTTTTCGGGTTCCGCTTGCGGTTGCCCCTCTCCGTCGGTTGCCGGGGGGTCGGGGGAAACTGGTTGCCCTTCCGGGGGGCTCCTCTTCAACAGGGAGACGTGGAACACGGGGTGCACCCTCGATCCTTCCGGGAGTCGTAGCCGGTACGCGACGGGCCCGACCCTCTCCAGAACCTCGAATGGCCCGTAGAAACGGGAAGTGAGCTTCAAGTTGCATCTTTTCGCCACGGTGGTTTGTCGGTAAGGTTGTATCTTTAAAAATACCCGATCTCCTAGCTGAAACTCCCGGTCGGCCCTGTGCCTGTCGGCGTTTTGCTTCATCCGGTTTTGCGCCCTCAGAAGGTTCTCCCTCAAATCCCTGGATACCCTCTCTCTCTCTTTACCCCATTCTTGCACACCTTCTGATACTTCCTTGTCGAGGTTTGCGATCACGTAGTTGGGTGGCGCCCTTCCGTAAAGCGCCTGGTAGGGTGTCGTTCCGAGGGAGGTGTGGAAGGAGGTGTTGTACCACCATTCCGCATGTGTGATCCACTTGTGCCAGGTCTGTGGCCGCTGGAAGCATAAGCAGCGCAAGTAAGTTTCGAGGCAGCGGTTTAGTCTCTCCGTTTGCCCGTCGGTTTGGGGGTGGTAGGCCGAGCTCATATGGAGCTTCGTTCCCAGCATCCCAAACAACTCCTTCCACACTCCACTCGTGAAGATAGGGTCGCGGTCGGATATTATCCTTTCCGGCAGCCCGTGAAGTTTGTAGATTGAGTCGAAGAATGCTCGGGCCACCTCTGTAACAGTGAAGGGGTGCGCCAGGGAAATGAAGTGCCCATACTTCGTGAACCGATCGACCACCACCATTATAGCGTTCTTACCCTCGGACCTGGGAAGGCCTTCAATGAAGTCCATGCTGACTTCCTGCCACATGTGTTGAGGAATGGGCAGGGGTTGCAGTAGCCCGGCGTACGGTTGGTTATCGTCCTTATTTCGGATACAGGTAGTACAATTCCTCACCACATCCTCTACTTGCTTCTTGAGCCCGGGCCAGAAAAATACTTGCTTGATTCTTCTGTAAGTATTTTGCTGCCCAGAGTGTCCCCCCAGGGCTGAGTCGTGCATCTGGTGGATGAGCCTTTGCCTTAAGTCTCCCTCGGCCCCAATGTATAGTCTCCCTTTATACCTTAGTAAACCCTGCCTGTAGGTATAGAGTGGGGTGCTCTCAGGTTGTAAAAGGAGTTGGGTGATGAGTGCCTGGCTATGCTTATCCCCTTCATAGCTTCCCACAATCTCTGTTGCCCACTCTGGAATAGCCACTGAGATGGCCTGACTGCTCCCTTCCTCCAGTCCCCTGCGCGACAGAGCATCGGCTGCTTTGTTCTCCCCTCCCTTCTTGTACTGTATGGCGTAGTCGAGTCCCATCAATTTAAGCATCCCGCGTTGTTGAATGGCCGTTGTGATCCTCTGCTCCAACAAGTGTTTGAGGCTCTCATGGTCGGTTTTTATAAGGAACTTCCTTGGGCTTAGGTAGTGTCTCCATTTGCCTACCGCCAATAAGATTGCGAGGAACTCCTTCTCATATGTTGACAGCCCTAAATTCTTCTTGCTGATCGCCTTGCTGAGGTACGCGATCGGCCTCCCTTCTTGAGTCAGTACAGCCCCGATCCCCTGATCGCAGGCGTCTACCTCGACCACAAACGGTTTGCTGTAGTCTGGCATGGCGAGCACCGGGGCCCGAGTCATCAATAGCTTCAGATGCTCGAAGGCCTCGTTCGCAGCCGGATTCCACGCAAAGCTGTTTTTCTTGAGGAGCTCTGTCAGGGGCTTGCTAATTGCCCCGTACCCTCGTATAAATCTCCTGTAATAACCCGTAAGCCCCAGGAACCCCCGCAGTTCCCTGAGCGTGGTCGGGGTAGGCCACTGTTGCATTGCTTCGATCTTGTCTGGATCTGTGGCAATTCCCTCATGTGTGATGATGTGCCCGAGATACTCCACCCTCTTTTGCCCGAAAAAGCACTTGGTTTTCTTGGCAAAGAATTGGTTCGCTCTCAGGGTCTGTAGCACCGTTTCTAAGTGTTTGGCATGGCCCTCCAAAGTGTCGCTGTAGATCAAAATATCGTCAAAGAATATGAGAACGTATTTTCTGAGGAATGGCGCGAATACCTCATTCATGGTGGCTTGAAACGTCGCCGGGGCATTGGTAAGCCCGAAGGGCATGACCCGAAATTCGTAGTGGCCCACGTGCGTTTTGAAGGCGGTCTTTGGAATGTCGGCCGGGTTCATGCGGATCTGATGGTAGCCCGATCTCAAGTCGATCTTGGAGAAGAACCTGGATCCCCCCAACTCGTCCAATAACTCTTCGATTATGGGAATCGGGTACTTGTCCTTAACTGTGATCTTGTTGAGCTGTCGGTAGTCCACACAAAACCTCCAGCTTCCATCCTTCTTCTTAACGAGCAACACCGGGGATGCATACGGACCATGGCTTGGCCGGATGAGTGAGGTACTGAGCATCTCCTTAATTAACTTCTCCATCTCATTCTTTTGTTCATGAGAGTACCTATATGGCCGTATGTTCACCGGTGGCGCTCCACTCTGTAGTGGTATCCGATGATCTTGAGCTCTCGCGGGAGGCAGTCCCCGCGGTTCCGCGAAGACATCCTCAAATCTCTGCAGCACCTCTTGTATCTGTCTTGGGGTGTTGCCTGGTCCACTCTCCTTTATACTGCTCAGCTGAGCTATGGCGCAACAACTACCCTCCAGGTAATCCTGTTGCCACTGTTTAGCTGTAATACACTTGACCATTGCCTTCTCGGGAAGCCCCTTGAGCTCGATCTTCCTGCCCTCCTTGGTGATGGAGACGGTGTGGTGGTCGTAGTCGAAGGTAATCGGCCCGTGGGTTTTTAACCAGTCGATTCCCAGAATTATGCTTGACCCTTCTAGCCGTATCACTCGCAAGTCAGAAGTGTAGGGTTCCCCCTGCATCTTCCACAGAAATCCCGGGCATTTTAGTTTGCTTAACACCTTCTGGCCGTTTGCGACTGTCACCATCAAGGGAGTGGTAGGTGTGATGGCTGCCTTGACAGCTTTGGCCGTATTGATGTCGATGAAGCTGTGTGTGCTCCCGGTGTCCACCAAGATGACCAGGCCCTTATCCTTGGTCTCCCCATGTATCTTAATGGTCTCTTGTGGGTTCTCGGCACTTAGCGCGTGTACTGACAACCCAGTTTCTTCTTCTTCTTCTTCCTCTGGCTCTCCCCATTCGTCTGCTTCTCTCAGGCTCTCTTCATCATACACTTCCACCACTTCATCCACGCCCCTCAAGGTGTGCACCCCTGGGGTCTTGCACTGGTGCCCGAAAGAATATTTGTCGCCGCACTTGAAACACAACCCCGCGGCCCTTCGTTGCTCGATGAGTTGCCTGTTAGGGTACCCCTTCTCAGCACTAAGTCTGCTCGGGTAGCTCCTGGTGGTGTCCCCGGCTCGGTTTTGCCCTGTTGGGCCTGCCCACTTCTGGGGGTTGGTGGCTGCTGCTCCCCCTGGAGACTTTAGCCAAGCTTTGTTTTTCCTCATAATAGCCAGGAGGTTCTGTTCTTGTAGCCGGGCCAACTCGAAGGCTTGAGTTAGTGAGCTTGGGTTCAGCATCTTGACGGCGGCCCTCACTTCCTCCTTGAGGCCGCTTAAAAAACTCGACAGGAAGTAATCGGCAGTGAATTGGGACTTAGTGCCCAGAAGCCTCGATCGCAGTTCCTCGAACTGCTCTTGATACTCCTCGACCGTTCCTTGCTGCATTAGCTTGTTGAATTCCTCGACTACATCCTTCATCCCATTGGACTCGAAACGTTGGCACACGTCTCGTGCGAAGGCTTCCCAGGTGACAACCCCATGCTCGGTAAGATATCCGTGGAACCAAGTGTCCACCCTTGGGTCCAAGTGAAGTGTGGCTAACTCTAACTTCTGTGTGTCCTTGATATTGTAAATTTCGAAATATCTTTCACACCTTCGCACCCAGGTTCTGGGGTTTTCTCCAGCAAAAGTGGGAAAATCTAGTCGTGGGAAGGGTAAAGCAAGGTTGGTTCTACTGTGCATTTGGTATGTACTAACATCTTCTTTGTTTGCTTGCACAGAGGGAGTGGGTAGAATACCTCTCTCGTCGTGACTGGATGAGCCGGCGGTGCCTCTCGATGCAGTGGGTTGTTGCAGATTTGTCAAAAGCTCCATAAGCTGCTCCAGTTTTTTGGATGTGTGCGCCGAGTCTCGGCGTAGTGCTTCATAATGATTTAACTCCTCCATTTGCATGGCTTCCACTCTTTCACTAAGCTCCTCCAATTTTTGGTGACTCTCGGCGGACAGATCTTGCAGTCTCTGTTCAAGGGACTGGACGTGCTCGTCGAGTATTCGCAACCGTGTACCCTCGGCCATGGCGGCTGCCGTCTTGCTGGTAAACTTGTGGCGGTTTCCCTTGCTAGCCCCGACGGTGAAAATTGAGTTTGATTCTTCAGTTGCTTGTGGGTTAATTTGTGGTTGCTCGTTGCTTTCGGTTTGATTGCTTAAACCTCGCTCCCTGGTGGCTTAAGGAATTGTTGCCTTCGATTGGTTGCCTTCAGCTGGTGGTAAGTGATGGCGCGCCGATCCCTAGGGTCGTGCCGCTCTGATACCAAATTGTCACAACCCGGACGATCCGCAGCCGCCGATGATGAGATCGCTCTGAGGCCGGCTCGGCGGTGAGGATGATGGTTCTCGAGGTGGGCGGAATTGAGGGAAAGGAACGGTGAATTGAGCAGAGAGAGGGAAGATAGTAAGAGGGGAGGAGAAGAGAAGAGAAGAGAGAAGGAGAGAGATAGAGAGAATTGGGGAGAAAGTAATTAGTGATTTTCCATATATCTTTTAGTTTACTCCTTGTAATACATATAGTGGCTCCTAAGGCCTTTTGTGCAATTACTGCACTACATGGTTGTAATTACTAAATCATATAGCTACTTAACTAGTCCTAATGGGCTGGATGGGCTTCCCTTCATGGCTGGCCCCCTCCCCATAGGATCCACCCGCAGGCCCGGCCTGTAGCTCCCACGGCCCATCCCTCTCCCTACTCCTCTTTATCCCTTCCCCTCTCCGACAACATCCCACTCACTTCACTTCACAGCTGGATCCTGTCCTCTCCTTTCCCCTTTGTCTCCTCTTCTCCTCCTCTCCTCGTTACATATTCCGCCGCCGACTTCTTCCTAAAAACTCTACAAAGCTTTTTCCCCACCAAAATGTAATTAATTACAAGCGACCCACCTATAAAACTCCCGAGACCTCTACGTACGAACCTCACCTCACCTCTCCTCTCTCTCTCTCTCTCTCTCTCTCTCACCCATTGGAATGCGAATTAGGGTTCGAAGTGTTCGTATTGTTGTGCAATTTGAAGTAATAGCACATTGTGGATCCCGATTAGAGGTGGATGCGGTGTTAATTTGTGGCAATCGCGCGCTTCGATGGTGATTTGGTACATTACCCTGCGCATCTCTTTTCCTTCCATTTTATATTGTTATTTTTATTTTTTGATTGTGTTTTATGATTAAATTTAGTACCAATTTTGTTCTTCATGCATGAAATGCTTGGAATTTAGGGGTTTTATCTTCAAATTGCCGTGTGAAGTACCAACTTTTAGGTTTAGAGGAATGTGAACTTAGAAAATGTGCGAAGCAGATTACATTGGTGTTGATGTGTACAGTATCAACATAACACTTCGATCAGTTCATTGTGCACATGTGAGTAGTTCATAGAAGTTGAAATCTTAAGGATCTCTTGCTTTGATTTCAATAGTTTGGGGTTTTTAGCAAGCCATTATCAATAAGTTTATTCACTTGTATTAAAAGGAAAGTTATGATTTTATCTTTTTTTTTTTTTTTTGAGAAAAGGCAGCATGCTGCCGCTTCATTCATAGGGGAGATGAACTCAGCTACACGGGAAGGGCCTCCCGGCATCTAGGCCAGGAGGCGGAAGACAGAGAAAGAGTTAAAGGAAAGTAAAAAGGGAATAATTTGTGAGGACCCGGAATTCCCACGTTTGGATTACTGTTGGATCTGCGGCTTCCGGAGACCCATGTTGGGTGTTAGAGGTGTTTGCGCGCATATTGGACCCAAGATTTGGACTCGGCATGAAAAACGGATCAAGTTTGCTTTCCCGGGAATTTTTGAGAAATTTTAGAAGTGGAATTTGGCAAATCGGACAGCGGATTTGGATTCAGCGCGCGAAAACGCTCAAAATGGACTATTTACTTGTATTTTTCGGAGCTCGGATGACCCGGCACGGATTTCGAGGTCTTGGGTACTGTTCCGGCTGCCGGAGAGGCGCCGGCGGCGGCGGCGGGCGGCGGAGCGCGGCGGCTGGCGGCGGCGGAGGTGCGCGGTCCACCGCGGAGGCGTGCACCCGGGCGCTGGCCACGTGGCGCCTCCCGGTTGGCGGGCGCAGTGGGCGCGGTCCACGGGATGGCGCGGGTGCACGGTGGACCGGAGCGGGACACGTGGCGTGATGGCATTGGCTGGTGCACGAGCGCGCGGTCCACGCAGCTGGCAGCTGGTGCCTCGGGATGCGGGCCCGACACGGGGCCGTGGGCGGCGCGGCCGCGCACGTGGGCGCGACGTGGGCGCGGCCGGGCGCACGTGGGCGCGAATCCCGAGGAGTTGACTCCGCGTTCGGCGGCAGAGCTGGAGGACACGTGGCGCGACGCGGTTGGCCGCGCTCGCTGTTGCCTGTTCGGGGACACGTGTCACTCCAGGGGCGATTCGGGCGCAGCTGGTTTGGGTTACATTTTGGGTCACTGTAGCAGCCCGGAAGTTTCGGGCGCCCGGAAGTTGGGACAAAATGGGTATTTCAGGATTTGTTGAGTTGGGGCTATAAATAGCCCCCTTTGGCCTGCGTTTTGAAGGTTTTGCCGAGCTCTTCTCAGGCAGAGGTTTTAAGAGGAAATGTTCCTCACCTTGTGCTCCACCTTGTGATGGATTTACAGAATTTTTGGAGGCCTCGAGATCCGCGCTTTCTGCGACGCGGCGCACTGCGGCGTTTCTTGGATTTTGGCTTCTACCGTCGCCTTTCAGTGTGGGAGACCCCCTGAGCTACCCCGATGGAATTTTGAGACGATTTTTGTGGCACCGCGTTCACGAGAGGTACGCCTTCGATTTCCGTGTTGATCACCTTGTTTGATTCTGAGTTCTTGGCACGGTTTACGAGGCATTTCTAAGCCACTGTTTTGCTGGTGGATTTCTGGACAGCGGAGGCTTGCCGGAATTTTATCTCCGCAACCGAGTGTCGGATCGAGACGAGCCTATACACTTTTTGGATCTAATCGTCGCAAGGATTATCATTGTATTTTTCCGGGATTTTTCTGAGGCTTGCCCCAAGGTATACTATTCCCCTTTTATCTGTGTTTGAGTTTACAGTTGTGTGGTTGTGAGTGTTTGCGCACCTGTACTGTGGAATTTGTAACTTGGCCTACGGGGCTCGGATTTGGGCGTGCAGGTACCCGTTTTCGAAGGTCTCGACGAGACGCTCGCGGTGATATTTTTATCGGAATTTTCAGGGCACTTTCTGCAGGTGGGAATTTCAGATCTTCAGGACTGTCTTCTGCAGATTTTTGTACTTGGTTATTTTGTGGAATAAAGTGTAACCTTGGACCTTTTGTTGTACCCAGGAGTATTTGCGGATGTTTGTGAACCCGTTGGGTTGAGGATTAGTGGAGGTTGTTGCTTCTGGTGTTTTCAGCTGTGGAACTCCGGACAGTTAGCATTTTCTGGTGGGTGGCCTTGTCTTCACGACCTATGGACTGTGCATTAATTCTATCTGTGTAGGGACTTGCATGTTATAGATGTGTTTTATATAGCATGCTAGATTATAGGAATTGATGTTCCTGATGTTGATAGATCATCATGTATTTATTGTCCTTCCCTACAAGCTGTTGATTATTGTTATCTTGGAATTTGACCTAGCACCCCTGTCATATGATTGCATGTGTAACCAGACTGGTAGAAAACCCTCACTTGGGCTAGGGTTATTTCTGCTTTAGACATCCACACTTCTATCTTTCCTGGACATAGTGTTCTTCCTCGCCCGGGTAGTGGGCCGAGTGGTCAGGGGTTATCTTTTAGTGTGGGATGCATGTTACACTCGTGCTTGGGAGCAGAGTGGCGTCTGGTAGATGTAGTTGGTTGTTCATCTGTAGCGGGAGCCGTTTGGGTAGACGGCGGTCCCGAGATGTTTTATTTTTCTTGTTTTATCTGTCGCCGCTGTGCTAGTGGCAGCGGTAGATCAGTGTTAGCAGAACCTTAAACCCAGAACCTTTTTGGACACACATATGATTTTTGTCAACCAAATATTTTCTTCCAAGCATCGTAGGGTCGCCTGAGTCTGTTCCTGTTTGATTGGACGAAGGCATTAGCCCTTCGAGGCTTAGATATAAAACTTGGTTTCAACTGTTTTCCTAAGCAGAACTAAAAATCATTAAATATGGATTTCTTACAGATCAGATGGCTTCAGTAAGAAATGTCACAGTTTTTCCTATAAATTAACCACCGAGATGATTCGAGTGGTCTGGGTTCTAAGGTCTGCCTTTTCTTGGGACGAGAACAACGAGAGGCTATGCCTAGAGCCTGTTCTTGTTTGATTTGGGTTGTAGGTTCTAGTCTTTCGGTGTTCCCGGACCCTTCATTGGGTCAGTGGTTGAGATGTTCGGCCTGTTTGGCCTGTTGAGTCAGCTGTTCGCAGTGGATGCGATGTCGGCCTGTTGAGGCAGTTGTTCGCAGTAGATGCGACGTTTGGCCTGTTTGGCCTGTTGAGACAGTTTCTCGCAGTGGATGCGACTTGGTGCCATGAGTTGGCAGAGTGTGATCTAGAGGTTGTTTCTCTGATTTAGTGGTGGAGGTGGTTCTCCCACTTAGCCTTGAGGATCTTGGGGTTCTGGCAGATCGAGTCGTGGAGGTTTCCCGACTCAGCCATGGTCGTGGCATTTATCAGATTGAGTCGTTGAGGGTTCTCCGACATAGCTGTGAGAGTGTGTCGGGCTATTCCTGTTCGAGTCGAGGTTCTTTTTTCCGACTGAGTTGTGCTTTGAGCTTGGAGTTACCGATCTGTTTGATCGTGGATCATAGCCTGCATGAGCCATATTTGAGCTTGACAGAGATACTTTACAGAGATACTTGAGATGGGTTACTTTTACTCGAGCGGGTCGCTCCCCTCGAGTGCCACTCCGGAGTAGGCGAGACCGGGTTGTTATACCGGCGTGAGATTGAGCTTTTCTATCGCGACTTGTCGTTGCATTTGTCCCTCTGGCTGTGCTGGTGTTGGCAGTCATGGACGCCCTACGTAAGTCCGCTCCTCCGGGACGTAACGGCAGTAGATCCTACGTAAGTCCGCTCCTCAGGGACGTAACGGCAGTAGGTTGGCGCAGGCTTGACTGGACCCGAGGAGGCAGTCAGTTCAGATTGAGTGATCAGAGATGAGAGTTAGTTGTGGCATCATGTTCTTTCTGTCCCACTCTTTGAGCATCTAGATAGAGGCATAGTAGCTGTAGAGTTTACTTTTCCCAGCTTTCCTTACAGCACTGCTTTTGTTACTTTATGCCTCTAGTGGACTTAGTGGGCAGACCGTCGGGCTTGTTGGCGGCACCCACTGAGAACTACTTGGGACGTAGTTCTCACACCCGTCGTGGTGTCTTTTCCCACAGGAACTTCTACTCCAGTTCCTGTTGTTCCTGTTGCTGATCCTTCTGACCGAGGCGAGGGAGTCGCGAGCTAGTTCCCTACCCGTCGGTGGAGTGTAGCGGTACCCCTTCAGAGGAGAGCTTCAGTAGATTAGTTATTTTATTTTCCTCCTTTGAGAGACTGTTGTAGTGAGGATTGTTATGTATTGAGAGCCTGTACACTGATGTATTTATTGGAGATACCTCCCGGTTGAGTTCTGAGTTTGTATATGAGGATTCTGCATGATTATCATTTTTGGGAGACGGACATTGTTGTGTTACTTCCAGTTGTACAGTGATTGATTTAGTTATACAGCAGATTTTTATTTATAGCTCTGATATCTGTTTAGCTGTAGTACTTTTCTTGCAGGTAGGACGCTTCACCTATGCGGGTTTGGCATAGGTGGCGGATCTGTTGGCGAGCCGGGTCGCAGTTTCGACCCCGGGGCGTGACAGATTAGAGTGGTATCAGAGCCTAGGTTGTAGGTCATTGAGGACTTAGAAACCCTAGGCTTGTGGTTGGACATTAGGATGACCACGTGAGAGTCGTGACTTTTAGCGAGAGTCCTGATCGAGTTTTGTACCTCTCCCAAGAGACGGGATGAGTGATTGGCATGTTTATGTTCCTAAGCGATTATGTTGGCTGCAGACAACATAATGCTGTGGAATTGATAACATGTCTTAGACTTTCGCTGGATTGGGTCGTATGGTTGTTGTGTCCTGATGTTTGTTATTGTGCAGTGGTCTACGATGCCCCTGAGACGTCGTGTAGCGAAGAGGGCACATCCCGCATCTGATGAGTAACCCGAGCAGCGGGAGACAGAGCGAGACCCAGGAGTTATGGATCCAGATGGCACAGATGTCGGAGGCTGTCTGATGCCAGGAAGAAGCCATGGAACTTTGATGCGCTTGTTGGAGCAGAGAGCATAGCCAGTTGGCAGTACCGCTTGAGTGTCCTCCAGTACTGCTCTTCCTATGCAGTGGTATCTTCAGTTGGACCAGTGGCGCCGATGGAGCGAGCAGCCCCCTCCGTGCCGACGAGCAGTGCCGAGGCACCGAGGCAGGGTGGATAGTGGATAGTAGCTGAGCTTTGGGACATCATTGATCGATGGAGCCATTCCCGGCAGTCTGAACCATCCCGGATTCATAGGTTTGAGTTGGAGCCTTTGTAGGCAGAATTGGGGTTGGTGGTGATGGAGAGACTCTCGGAGAAGCCTCCCTGTGCTAGGGAGTTTATGCAATTGTTGAACTGCACGCTCCAGGGTTCGAGGGTTGAGGCGCATAGGATATGTTTGACGGGGAATGGTTTGCGCTAGGATACATTTCAGTGTAGTTGGTCCCTCCGTTTGGATTATTGACGCTTCGATGGGTAGGCATTGTGTATGGAGCATGGCGCTGCAGTTCCTTGAGGATAGGATCTGCCGCCAGAGGCGAGTTCTGGATATTGGGCGCTTGGCGCCGGGTATGGAGGACAGATCGAGCCGGCAGAGTATTTCTGATTTTATTTTTTTCCTGGATAACGGTTTCCCGTGATGCCAGAGATCGGGTGGACCCCGATGGCAGCATCAACCTCTATATCGAGTGCGCAGCGGTAGCGTGGATTTGTTAGACTGCGGAAGTGAGGACTTTGACCTTCTGCTAGGGCAGACGAGAGGAGATTTGGTGTTTGAGTCGTTAGAGCACACTGGTTTATAGCGATAGTGTGAGAGGTGCTTACGGCGGCACCGGGACCCAAAGATATCTCTGTTGCCACGAGATTCCGGGTGTGATTTCACCTGAGCTGTTGATAATGCCGCCGGTTAGGGAGATAGAGATTGGGTTGGCGTGGTTCGGGGAACCGCGCCACCCTCGACAGCACCTCATTGGATATTGCCAGTAGAGCTGTGAGAGCTGATGGCGCAGTTGCAGGATCTGATGGATCGAGGGGTCTGTTGACCTAGTGCCACCCGTTGATATACGGTGGTGATGTCACATCGTTGATACACGACTGTGAGGGCCCTTTTATGTTCGTGTGTAGACAGGTCCGAGTATTATTCTGGACCTTTTGTTGGAGTCATACTCCGGCAGTTATTGTATGGTGCGGGTACCTACTTGGAGTCAGACAGCCGAAGACCTGCCTAGAGGGCGTTCAGGACACGGTAGGGCATCTTGAGCTCTTAGTGAGGCCAATTGATTGATTAACGCCCTGCCACTCTTTGGTTTGAGGAATGTGTGCTCCAGCTGTACTTGATTGTATTGGTACAAGATCCTCCAGGGGTATTATGATCTACTCCCAAGAGCGACTTGGAGCGTGAGGGGCCACTGGTGGATGCGTTACCATGCTGTTGTGTGGTGAAGCTGTAGGCCAAGTTAATTGAGATACAAGTTTTAGCTTTAGAAGCTGTACCTTCGTTGGGTCACCATGTGTTAGCCCGAGAAGGCGGCAGGTGGAATTCCGGCCAATGTGGATGCTATTTGAGTTGGGGCTGAGAGCAACATTTATTGTTGAGGTGAGGAGGCTTGTTTGGATGTGGGCAGTGCCAGTAGAGTAATGGGCTATGGATGATGAGACTGGTACTAGCGCCGATTTTAGCATCGCCAGTGATGGGAGATGGATTTGCGTGTCACAGTGATGCCTCCCATAGTGGCTTTGGAGTTACAGTAGATTATTGTTGAGGAACAGGGCTCGTGGTTGTGTCCCTGAGGGTGCCCTTTTGACGGTACACTGCGGTGAGCAGTCCCTGCGGATGGTCAGGATCCTAGAGTGATTGAGCGAGGACCCTAGCCGATTAGGGCTTCTCTTGCATTTGGATGACCGTATGGATATGTCTCGGATCGCCGGTTGAGCTGCACCAGGGAGCGGTGTTGGTGCGTGCTACATTGGTTGTTCTCTCTTTTCCCCCAGCCTTTGTTGGCGTGCGTGATGGTCCTTCCACGTCTCAGCAGGAGTGTTAGGCTTGTGGATTCCTCGCCCGTGATGGACATCGTTTCCTTTGAGATCTGCGAGTACTTGTGGTAGAGGAACGCCCGTTGCGAATTCTGGCTCGTGAGATGAGAGAATTACGCAACCGGCCATGCCGTACTAATTACTATTTTGTCGAGGAGTAATCACGGGGAGTGAGTAGCGACTGGGGAGTTGGAGACTGTGTTGTTGGATGCTTACCCTTAGCTTTGAACTCCCTTTTGAGCCGTGTTTGTTTCGAGGACGAACTTTCTTTTAGTGGGGGAGGAATGTGAGGACCCGGAATTCCCACGTTTGGAGTACTGTTGGATCTGCGGCGTCCGGAGACCCATGTTGGGTGTTAGAGGTGTTTGCGCGCATATGGGACCCAAGATTTGGACTCGGCATGAGAACGGATCAAGTTTTGCTTTCCCGGAATTTTTGAGAAATTTTAGAAGTGGAATTGGCAAATCGGACAGCGGATTTGGATTCACGCGCGAAAATGCTCAAAATGGACTATTTACTTATATTTTTCGGAGCTCGGATGACCCGGCACGGATTTCGAGGTCTGTGGGTACTGTTCCGGCTGCCGGAGAGCGCCGGCGGCGGCGGCGGGCGGCGGAGCGCGGCGGCTGGCGGCGGCGGAGGTGCGCGGTCCACCGCGGAGGCGTGCACACGGGCGCTGGCCACGTGCGCCTCCCGGTTGGCGGGCGCAGTGGGCGCGGTCCCACGGGATGCGCGGGGTGCACGGTGGACCGGAGCGGGACACGTGCCGTGATGGCATTGCTGGTGCACGAGCGCGCGGTCCACGCAGCTGGCAGCTGGTGCCGTCGGGATGCGGCCCGACCACGACACGTAGGCCGTGGGCGGCGGGCCGCGCACAGTGGGCGCGACGTGGGCGCGGCCGGCGCACGTGGGCGCGAATCCCGAGGAGTTGACTCCGCGTTCGGCGGCAGAGCTGGAGGACACGTGGCGCGACGCGGTTGGCCGCGCTCGCTGTGCCTGTTCGGGGACCGTGTCACTCCAGGGGCGATTCGGGCGCAGCTGGTTTGGGGTACATTTTGGGTCACTGTAGCAGCCCGAAGTTTCGGGCGCCCGGAAGTTGGGACAAAATGGGTATTTTCAGATTTGTTGAGTTGGGGCTATAAATAGGCCCCTTTGGCCTGCGTTTTGAAGGTTTGCCGAGCTCTTCTCAGGCAGAGGTTTTAAGAGGAAATGTTCCTCACCTTGTGCTCCACCTTGTGATGGATTTACAGAATTTTTGGAGGCCTCGAGATCCGCGCTTTCTGCGACGCGGCGCACTAGCGACGTTTCTTGGATTTTGGCTTCTCCCGCCTTTCAGTGTGGGAGACCCCCTGAGCTACCCCGATGGAATTTGAGACGATTTTTTGCGGCACCGCGTTTCACGAGAGGTACGCCTTCGATTTCCCGTGTTGATCACCTGTGTTGATTCTGAGTTCTTGGCACGTTTACGAGGCATTTCTAAGCCATGTTTTGCTGGTGGATTTCGGGACATCGGAGGCTTGCCGGAATTTTATCTCCGCAACCGAGTGTCCGGATCGGACGAGCCTATACACTTTTTTGTATCGACTCCGTCGTCTCAAGATTATCTATTGTATTTGTCCGGGATTGTTCTGAGGCTTGCCCAGGTACTTCTATTCCCCTTTTATCCGTGTTTGGTTTACATTGTGTGGTTGGTGAGTGTTTGCGCACCTGTACTGTGGAATTTGTAACTTGGCCTACGGTGGCTCGGATTGGGCCTTTGCAGTACCCTTTCGAAGGTCTCGACGAACTCTCGCGGTGATATTTTTTATCG
>CM055066.1:1482621-1512316 GCA_029204045.2 Tillandsia leiboldiana
AGAAATATTAACACACATTTTCTAGCCTGCTACCCAGTCCAAACACTAGCATGCATGATTCTAATAAATAGAATTAGTACACAGCCCTAGATTTTGAAAGAAAAGCACCCACCTGAACGTACCAACTGTCCGGGGTCGTACCGCTAAGAAAGCAGCGAAACAGCTATAAACCAAAGTCCACCAAGCCAAAACACGGTTAGCAGTGCCTCAAAAAAACATCCTGGGAAACAACAACACGTTCCAAAAATTACAATTAATTCCACTAAATTCCACATCATTAAAAATCTGCGGTGAACAGTTCTATTTCTATGAAAATTTCACCTATAAAACAGCCTCCAAAAATTTCTATAAAAATACGATGGCGATCCTCGCGAAGTGTAGATGTCGATAGAGTCCTGAAACATCAAATTCCGATATCCGGATGTGGAGATAAAAATCTGCGAAGACCTTGCTGTCTAGGAATCTCACAAGCAAAACAGGGGCTCAGTTAAAGCCTCGAAAACTATGCCAAAACCCCAAATCTAGACGAAACACTCAATACGAAAGTCGAAGATATACCTCTCGTGAATCCAACACCATAAAAATCGTCCAAAAATACAGTCGGGGTAGCTTTGTAGACCTCTCAGACTGAAGTGCGACGGAAACGGGCCTCCAACTGAAAATCGGCCCACTGCGCTCCGATGCCGAAGTCGTCGACGCCGCGGCTTCCAAAATTCCGGGCCTCTGCCAGAAGATGCGCAACAAGAAGATCTCCAACTTTCCTAAAGGGACCAAGGGCAGGGGAGCTCGGGAAAGGGGGCAAAAAGCCCCAGCAAGCCAGCTATTTATAGGCCCAGCCCGAAAATCTGCATTTTTGGACTTTTGGCCCAAAAATTCGGGCGCCCGGGGTATTCGGGCTGCTACAGAACGGGCCCGGTCCGTTACTGTGCGCGCCCGAATTCCTCTCGGGCCGCCAGGTGGCCCAGACGCGCTCCCTGCGGCCGGCGCACGTGCGCACGCGAACCGCGCGACGCCGCGTGTCCCGACACGCGGACGTGCGCGGCTGCGCCCGTCCAACCACGGGGCGCCACGTGGCGCTCCCACGTCGTCCCCAACCGCTCCCCGTACGGCCACCTGCTCCAGCCGCTGTGTGGACCGCGCGCACCAGGACCCGCCAACCACACATCGCCACGTGTCCACCCGGTTCACCGTGCACCCGCGCCGAAAATCCGTGGACCGCGCCTGCGCGCCGGCCAACAGGAAGGCGCCACGTGGCCCGCGCCTGGTGCATGCCTCCGCGGGTGGACCGACCGGCCTCTCCTCGGCCCGCCGCCGCGCTCCGCCGCCCGCCGCCCGCCGCCGGCGCCTCTCCGGCCGCCGGAACAGTAAACCCCACGCCTTGGAAATTCGTGTTTTCCGCGTGCCGGGCTCCGAAAATACAAGGTAAATAGTCCATTCCGCTCGTTTTCGCGCGCTGAATCCAAATCCGAGGTCCGTTCGGCCAAATTTCACTCCTAAAATTTTTCGAAAATTCCCGAAAAAGTAAACTTGATCCATTTTCATGCCGGGTCTATTCCTTGGTTCCAATAAGCGCGCAAAAATCTCAATCACCCAATATGGACTTCCAGATAAGCAAACAAGCTCCAATTTCACCAGAAATCCAATCTTAGGCCCGACACGCGCCACCACACTCCCCGAAGCCACTAATCCATCAGTAAACCCTTAAGTGGGGATTCGGATCCTCACAATGCCATCGAAAACGTTTAAATAATATTTCTCCTTGGGAAAAAATGTTTGCTCGCAAACCTAACTACTCTTTTCTCAAAGTTTTTGGTTATGCATGTTATCCATGGTTACGCCCTTATTCTCATCATAAGCTCGAACCTCGCTCATTAAAATGTGTTTTTATTGGCTATAGTTTGGATCACAAAGGTTATCGCTGTCTTGATCCTTTTCCAGGCCGTGTATATCTTTCTCGACATGTTGTTTTTAATGAATCTCATTTTCCCTTTAATAAATTATCTTTGGAATGTCCTTCTACTCCGCCAATGGATAAAGTGGATCTTGTGAGGACCCGGAATTCCCACGTTTGGATTACTGTTGGATCTGCGGCTTCCGGAGACCCATGTTGGGTGTTAGAGGTGTTTGCGCGCATATTGGACCCAAGATTTGGACTACCGGCATGAAAAACGGATCAAGTTTGCTTTCCCGGGAATTTTTGAGAAATTTTAGAAGTGGAATTGGCAAATCGGACAGCGGATTTGGATTCAGCGCGCGAAAACGCTCAAAATGGACTATTTACTTGTATTTTTTCGGAGCTCGGATGGACCCGGCACGGATTTCGAGGTCTTGGGTACTGTTCCGGCTGCCGGAGAGGCGCCGGCGGCGGCGGCGGGCGGCGGAGCGCGGCGGCTGGCGGCGGCGGAGGTGTCGCGGGTCCACCGCGGAGGCGTGCACCCGGGCGCTGGCCACGTGGCGCCTCCCGGTTGGCGGGGCGCAGTGTGGCTGGCGGTCCACGGATGGCGCGGGTGCACGGTGGACCGGAGCGGGACACGTGGCGTGATAGCATTGGCTGGTGCACGAGCGCGCGGGTCCACGCAGCTGGCAGCTGGAGCCTCGGGATGCGGGCCCGACACGGGGCCGTGGGCGGCGCGGCCGTAGCACGTGGGCGCGACGTGGGCGCGGCCGGGCGCACGTGGGCGCGAATCCCGAGGAGTTGACTCCGCGTTCGGCGGCAGAGCTGGAGGACACGTGGCGCGACGCGGTTGGCCGCGCTCGCTGTTGCCTGTTCGGGGACACGTGTCACTCCAGGGGCGATTCGGGCGCAGCTGGTTTGGGGTACATTTTGGGTCACTGTAGCAGCCCGGAAGATTCGGGCGCCCGGAAGTTGGGACAAAATGGGTATTTCAGGATTTGTTGAGTTGGGGCTATAAATAGCCCCCTTTGGCCTGCGTTTTGAAGGTTTTGCCGAGCTCTTCTCAGGCAGAGGTTTAAGAGGAAATGTTCCTCACCTTGTGCTCCACCTTGTGATGGATTTACAGATTTTTTTGGAGGCCTCGAGATCCGCGCTTTCTGCGACGCGGCGCACTGCGACGTTTCTTGGATTTTGGCTTCTACCGTCGCCTTTCAGTGTGGGAGACCCCCTGAGCTACCCCGATGGAATTTTGAGACGATTTTTGCGGGCACCGCGTTCACGAGAGGTACGCCTTCGATTTCCGTGTTGATCACCTTGATAGATTCTGAGTTCTTGGCATGGTTTACGAGGCATTTCTTAGCCACTGTTTTGCTGGTGGATTTCTGGACAGCGGAGGCTTGCCGGAATTTTATCTCCGCAACCGAGTGTCGGATCGAGACGAGCCTATACACTTTTTGGATCTACTCGTCGCAAGGATTATCATTGTATTTTTCCGGGATTTTTCTGAGGCTTGCCCGAAGGTATACTATTCCCCTTTTATCTGTGTTTGAGTTTACAGTTGTGTGGTTGTGAGTGTTTGCGCACCTGTACTGTGGAATTTGTAACTTGGCCTACGGGGCTCGGATTTGGGCGTGCAGGTACCCGTTTCGAAGGTCTCGACGAGACGCTCGCGGTGATATTTTTATCGGAATTTTCAGGGCACTTTCTGTAGGTGGGAATTTCAGATCTTCAGGACTGTCTTCTGCAGATTTTTGTACTTGGTTATTTTGTGGAATAAAGTGTAACCTTGGACCTTTTGTTGTACCCAGGAGTATTTGCGGATGTTTGTGAACCCGTTGGGTTAAGGATTAGTGGAGGTTGTTGCTTCTGGTGTTTTCAGCTGTGGAACTCCGGACAGTTAGCATTTTCTGGTGGGTGGCCTTGTCTTCACGACCTATGGACTGTGCATTAATTCTATCTGTGTAGGGACTTGCATGTTATAGATGTGTTTTATATAGCATGCTAGATTATAGGAATTGATGTTCCTGATGTTGATAGATCATCATGTATTTATTGTCCTTCCCTACAAGCTGTTGATTATTGTTATCTTGGAATTTGACCTAGCACCCCTGTCATATGATTGCATGTGTAACCAGACTGGTAGAAAACCCTCACTTGGGCTAGGGTTATTTCTGCTTTAGACATCCACACTTCTATCTTTCCTGGACATAGTGTTCTTCCTCGCCCGGGTAGTGGGCCGAGTGGTCAGGAGTTATCTTTTAGTGTGGGATGCATGTTACACTCGTGCTTGGGAGCAGAGTGGCATCTGGTAGATGTAGTTGGTTGTTCATCTGTAGCGGGAGCCGTTTGGGTAGACGGCGGTCCCGAGATGTTTTATTTTTCTTGTTTTATCTGTCGCCGCTGTGCTAGTGGCAGCGGTAGATCAGTGTTAGCAGAACCTTAAACCCAGAACCTTTTTGGACACACATATGATTTTTGTCAACCAAATATTTTCTCCCAAGCATCGTAGGGTCGCCTGAGTCTGTTCCTGTTTGATTGGACGAAGGCATTAGCCCTTCGAGGCTTAGATATAAAACTTGGTTTCAACTGTTTTCCTAAGCAGAACTAAAAATCATTAAATATGGATTTCTTACAGATCAGATGGCTTCAGTAAGAAATGTCACAGTTTTTTCCTATAAATTAACCACCGAGATGATTCGAGTGGTCTGGGTTCTAAGGTCTGCCTTTTCTTGGGACGAGAACAACGAGAGGCTATGCCTAGAGCCTGTTCTTGTTTGATTTGGGTTGTAGGTTCTAGTCTTTCAGTGTTCCCGGACCCTTCATTGGGTCAGTGGTTGAGATGTTCGGCCTGTTTGGCCTGTTGAGTCAGCTGTTCGCAGTGGATGCGATGTCGGCCTGTTGAGGCAGTTGTTCGCAGTAGATGCGACGTTTGGCCTGTTTGGCCTGTTGAGACAGTTTCTCGCAGTGGATGCGACTTGGTGCCATGAGTTGGCAGAGTGTGATCTAGAGGTTGTTTCTCTGATTTAGTGGTGGAGGTGGTTCTCCCACTTAGCCTTGAGGATCTTGGGGTTCTGGCAGATCGAGTCGTGGAGGTTTCCCGACTCAGCCATGGTCGTGCATTTATCAGATTGAGTCGTTGAGGGTTCTCCGACATAGCTGTGAGAGTGTGTTGGGCTATTCCTGTTCGAGTCGAGGTTCTTTTTTCCGACTGAGTTGTGCTTTGAGCTTGGAGTTACCGATCTGTTTGATCGTGGATCATAGCCTGCATGAGCCACATTTGAGCTTGACAGAGATACTTTACAGAGATACTTGAGATGGGTTACTTTTTACTCGAGCGGGTCGCTCCCCTCGAGTGCCACTCCGGAGTAGGCGAGACCGGGTTGTTATACCGGCGTGAGATTGAGCTTTTCTATCGCGACTTGTCGTTGCATTTGTCCCTCTGGCTGTGCTGGTGTTGGCAGTCATGGACGCCCTACGTAAGTCCGCTCCTCCGGGACGTAACGGCAGTAGATCCTACGTAAGTCCGCTCCTCAGGGACGTAACGGCAGTAGGTTGGCGCAGGCTTGACTGGACCCGAGGAGGCAGTCAGTTCAGATTGAGTGATCAGAGATGAGAGTTAGTTGTGGCATCATGTTCTTTCTGTCCCACTCTTTGAGCATCTAGATAGAGGCATAGTAGCTGTAGAGTTTACTTTTCCCAGCTTTCCTTACAGCACTGCTTTTGTTACTTTATGCCTCTAGTGGACTTAGTGGGCAGACCGTCGGGCTTGTTGGCGGCACCCACTGAGAACTACTTGGGACGTAGTTCTCACACCCGTCGTGGTGTCTTTTCCCACAGGAACTTCTACTCCAGTTCCTGTTGTTCCTGTTGCTGATCCTTCTTACCGAGGCGAGGGAGTCGCGAGCTAGTTCCCTACCCGTCGTTGGAGTGTAGCGGTACCCCTTCAGAGGAGAGCTTCAGTAGATTAGTTATTTTATTTTCCTCCTTTGAGAGACTGTTGTAGTGAGGATTGTTATGTTTTGAGAGCCTGTACACTGATGTATTTATTGGAGATACCTCCCGGTTGAGTTCTGAGTTTGTATATGAGGATTCTGCATGATTATCATTTTTGGGAGACGGACATTGTTGTGTTATTTCCAGTTGTACAGTGATTGATTTAGTTATACAGCAGATTTTTTATTTATAGCTCTGATATCTGTTTAGCTGTAGTACTTTTCTTGCAGGTAGGACGCTTCACCTATGCGGGTTTGGCATAGGTGGCGGATCTGTTGGCGAGCCGGGTCGCAGTTTCGACCCCGGGGCGTGACAGATTAGAGTGGTATCAGAGCCTAGGTTGTAGGTCATTGAGGACTTAGAAACCCTAGGCTTGTGGTTGGACATTAGGATGACCACGTGAGAGTCGTGACTTTTAGCGAGAGTCCTGATCGAGTTTTGTACCTCTCCCAAGAGACGGGATGAGTGATTGGCATGTTTATGCTCCTAAGCGATTATGTTGGCTGCAGACAACATAATGCTATGGAATTGATAACATGTCTTAGACTTTCGCTGGATTGGGTCGTATGGTTGTTGTGTCCTGATGTTTGTTATTGTGCAGTGGTCTACGATGCCCCTGAGACGTCGTGTAGCGAAGAGGGCACATCCCGCATCTGATGAGTAACCCGAGCAGCGGGAGACAGAGCTATCAGAGCAGAGCGAGACCCAGGAGTTATGGATCCAGATGGCACAGATGTCGGAGGCTGTCTGATGCCAGGAAGAAGCCATGGAACGTTTGATGCGCTTGTTGGAGCAGAGAGCATAGCCAGTGGCAGTACCGCTTGAGTGTCCTCCAGTACTCTCTTCCTATGCAGTGGTATCTTCAGTTGTACCAGTGGCGCCGATGGAGCGAGCAGCCCCCTCCGTGCCGACGAGCAGTGCCGAGGCACCGAGGCAGGGTGGATAGTGGATAGTAGCTGAGCTTTGGGACATCATTGATCGATGGAGCCAGTCCCGGCAGTCTGAACCATCCCGATTCATAGGTTCGAGTTGGAGCCTTTGTAGGCAGAATTGGGGTTGGTGGTGATGGAGAGACTCTCGGAGAGCCTCCCTGTGCTAGGGAGTTTATGCAATTGTTGAACTGCACGCTCCAGGTTTCGAGGGTTGAGGCGCATAGGATATGTTTGACGGGGAATGGTTTGCGCTAGGATACATTTCAGTGTAGTTGGTCCCTCCGTTTTGGATTATTGACGCTTCGAGGGGTAGGCATTGTGTATGGAGCATGGCGCTGCAGTTCCTTGGGATAGGGATCTGCCGCCAGAGGCGAGTTCTGGATATTGGCGCTTGGCGCCGGGTGATGGAGGACAGATCGGCCGGCAGAGATATTTCTGATTTTATTTTTCCTGGATAACGGGTTCCCGTGATGCCAGAGATCGGGTGGACCCCGATGGCAGCATCAACCTCTATATCGGAGTGGCGCAGCGGTAGCGTGGATTTGTTAGACTGCGGAAGGTGAGGACTTTGACCTTCTGCGAGGCAGACGAGAGGAGATTTGGTTGTTGAGGTCGTTAGAGCACACTGGTTATAGCGACAGTGTGAGAGGTGCTTACGGCGGCACCGGGACCCAAAGATATCTCTGTTGCCACGAGATTCCGGGTGTGATTTCACCTGAGCTGTTGATAATGCCGCCGGTTAGGGAGATAGAGATTGGGTTGGCGTGGTTCGGGGAACCGCGCCACCCTCGACAGCACCTCATTGGATATTGCCAGTAGAGCTGTGAGAGCTGATGGCGCAGTTGCAGGATCTGATGGATCGAGGGGTCTGTTTGACCTAGTGCCACGCCGTTGATATACGGTGGTGATGCCACATCGTTGATACACGACTGTGAGGGCCCTTTTATGGTTCGTGTGTAGACAGGTCCGAGTATTATTCTGGACCTTTTGTTGGAGTCATACTCCGGCAGTTATTGTATGGTGCGGGTACCTACTTGGAGTCAGACAGCCGAAGACCTTGCCTAGAGGGCGTTCAGGACACGGTAGGGCATCTTGAGCTCTTAGTGAGGCCAATTGGATTGATTAACGCCCTGCCACTCTTTTGGTTTGAGGAATTGTGCTCCAGCTGTACTTGATTGTATTGGTAACAAGATCCTCCAGGGGTATTATGATCTACTCCCAAAGCGACTTGGAGCGTGAGGGGCACTGGTGGATGCGTTACCATGCTGTGTGGGTGAAGCTGTATGCCAGGTTATTGAGATACAAGTTTTAGCTTTAGAAGCTTACCTTCTTGGGTCACCATGTGTTAGCCGTAGGAGCGGCGGTGGAATTCCGGCCAATGTGGATGCTATTTGAGTTTGGCTGAGATCAACATTTATTGTTGAGGTGAGGAGCTTTTTGGATTTGGCAGTGCCAGGAGAGTATGGCGAATGGATGATGAGACTGGTACTAGCGCCGATTTTAGCATCGCCAGTGATGGGAGATGGATTTGCGTGTCACAGTGATGCCTCCCCTAGTGGCTTTGGAGTTACAGTAGATTATTGTTGAGGAACAGGGCTCGTGGTTGTGTCCCTGAGGGTCCCTTTTGACGGTACACTGCGGTGAAGCAGTCCCTGCGGATGGTCAGGATCCTAGAGTGATTGAGCGAGGACCCTAGCCGATTAGGGCTTCTCTTCTTTGGATGACCGTATGGGTATGTCTCGGATCGCCTGGTTGAGCTGGCACCAGGGAGCGGTGTTGGTGCGTGCTACATTGGTTGTTCTCTCTTTTCCCCCAGCCTTTTGTTGGCGTGCGTGATGGTCCTTCCACGTCTCAGCAGGAGTGTTAGGCTTGTGGATTCCTCGCCCGTGATGGACTCGTTTCCTTTGAGATCTGCGAGTACTTGTGGTACGAGGGACGCCCGTTGCGAATTCTGGCTCGTGAGATGAGAGAATTACGCAACCGGGCCATGCCGTACTAATTACTATTTTGTCGAGGAGTAATCACGGGGAGTGAGTAGCGACTGGGGAGTTGGAGACTGTGTTGTTGGATGCTTACCCTTAGCTTTGAACTCCCTTAATTGAGCCGTGTTTGTTTCGAGGACGAAACTTTCTTTTAGTGGGGGAGGATGTGAGGACCCGGAATTCCCACGTTTGGATTACTGTTGGATCTGCGGCTTCCGGAGACCCATGTTGGGTGTTAGAGGTGTTTGCGCGCATATTGGACCCAAGATTTGGACTCGGCATGAAAAACGGATCAAGTTTGCTTTCCCGGGAATTTTTGAGAAATTTTAGAAGTGGAATTTGGCAAATCGGACAGCGGATTTGGATTCAGCGCGCGAAAATGCTCAAAATGGACTATTTACTTATATTTTTCGGAGCTCGGATGACCCGGCACGGATTTCGAGGTCTTGGGTACTGTTCCGGCTGCCGGAGAGGCGCCGGCGGCGGCGACGGGCGGCGGAGCGCGGCGGCTGGCGGCGGCGGAGGTGCGCGGTCCACCGCGGAGGCGTGCACCCGGGCGCTGGCCACGTGGCGCCTCCCGGTTGGCGGGCGCAGTGGGCGCGGTCCACGGGATGGCGCGGGTGCACGGTGGACCGGAGCGGGACACGTGGCGTGATGGCATTGGCTGGTGCACGAGCGCGCGGTCCACGCAGCTGGCAGCTGGTGCCTCGGGATGCGGGCCCGACACGGGGCCGTGGGCGGCGCGGCCGCGCACGTGGGCGCGACGTGGGCGCGGCCGGGCGCGAATCCCGAGGAGTTGACTCCGCGTTCGGCGGCAGAGCTGGAGGACACGTGGCGCGACGCGGTTGGCCGCGCTCGCTGTTGCCTGTTCGGGGACACGTGTCACTCCAGGGGCGATTCGGGCGCAGCTGGTTTGGGTTACATTTTGGGTCACTGTAGCAGCCCGGAAGATTCGGGCGCCCGGAAGTTGGGACAAAATGGGTATTTCAGGATTTGTTGAGTTGGGGCTATAAATAGCCCCCTTTGGCCTGCGTTTTGAAGGTTTTGCCGAGCTCTTCTCAGGCAGAGGTTTTAAGAGGAAATGTTCCTCACCTTGTGCTCCACCTTGTGATGGATTTACAGAATTTTTTGGAGGCCTCGAGATCCGCGCTTTCTGCGACGCGGCGCACTGCGACGTTTCTTGGATTTTGGCTTCTACCGTCGCCTTTCAGTGTGGGAGACCCCCTGAGCTACCCCGATGGAATTTTGAGACGATTTTTGTCGGCACCGCGTTCACGAGAGGTACGCCTTCGATTTCCGTGTTGATCACCTTGTTTGATTCTGAGTTCTTGGCACGGTTTACGAGGCATTTCTAAGCCACTGTTTTGCTGGTGGATTTCTGGACAGCGGAGGCTTGCCGGAATTTTATCTCCGCAACCGAGTGTCGGATCGAGACGAGCCTATACACTTTTTGGATCTACTCGTCGCAAGGATTATCATTGTATTTTTCCGGGATTTTTCTGAGGCTTGCCCCAAGGTATACTATTCCCCTTTTATCTGTGTTTGAGTTTACAGTTGTGTGGTTGTGAGTGTTTGCGCACCTGTACTGTGGAATTTGTAACTTGGCCTACGGGGCTCGGATTTGGGCGTGCAGGTACCCGTTTCGAAGGTCTCGACGAGACGCTCGCGGTGATATTTTTATCGGAATTTTCAGGGCACTTTCTGCAGGTGGGAATTTCAGATCTTCAGGACTGTCTTCTGCAGATTTTTGTACTTGGTTATTTTGTGGAATAAAGTGTAACCTTGGACCTTTTGTTGTACCCAGGAGTATTTGCGGATGTTTGTGAACCCGTTGGGTTGAGGATTAGCGGAGGTTGTTGCTTCTGGTGTTTTCAGCTGTGGAACTCCGGACAGTTAGCATTTTCTGGTGGGTGGCCTTGTCTTCACGACCTATGGACTGTGCATTAATTCTATCTGTGTAGGGACTTGCATGTTATAGATGTGTTTTATATAGCATGCTAGATTATAGGAATTGATGTTCCTGATGTTGATAGATCATCATGTATTTATTGTCCTTCCCTACAAGCTGTTGATTATTGTTATCTTGGAATTTGACCTAGCACCCCTGTCATATGATTGCATGTGTAACCAGACTGGTAGAAAACCCTCACTTGGGCTAGGGTTATTTCTGCTTTAGACATCCACACTTCTATCTTTCCTGGACATAGTGTTCTTCCTCGCCCGGGTAGTGGGCCGAGTGGTCAGGGGTTATCTTTTAGTGTGGGATGCATGTTACACTCGTGCTTGGGAGCAGAGTGGCGTCTGGTAGATGTAGTTGGTTGTTCATCTGTAGCGGGAGCCGTTTGGGTAGACGGCGGTCCCGAGATGTTTTATTTTTCTTGTTTTATCTGTCGCCGCTGTGCTAGTGGCAGCGGTAGATCAGTGTTAGCAGAACCTTAAACCCAGAACCTTTTTGGACACACATATGATTTTTGTCAACCAAATATTTTCTTCCAAGCATCGTAGGGTCGCCTGAGTCTGTTCCTGTTTGATTGGACGAAGGCATTAGCCCTTCGAGGCTTAGATATAAAACTTGGTTTCAACTGTTTTCCTAAGCAGAACTAAAAATCATTAAATATGGATTTCTTACAGATCAGATGGCTTCAGTAAGAAATGTCACAGTTTTTCCTATAAATTAACCACCGAGATGATTCGAGTGGTCTGGGTTCTAAGGTCTGCCTTTTCTTGGGACGAGAACAACGAGAGGCTATGCCTAGAGCCTGTTCTTGTTTGATTTGGGTTGTAGGTTCTAGTCTTTCGGTGTTCCCGGACCCTTCATTGGGTCAGTGGTTGAGATGTTCGGCCTGTTTGGCCTGTTGAGTCAGCTGTTCGCAGTGGATGCGATGTCGGCCTGTTGAGGCAGTTGTTCGCAGTAGATGCGACGTTTGGCCTGTTTGGCCTGTTGAGACAGTTTCTCGCAGTGGATGCGACTTGGTGCCATGAGTTGGCAGAGTGTGATCTAGAGGTTGTTTCTCTGATTTAGTGGTGGAGGTGGTTCTCCCACTTAGCCTTGAGGATCTTGGGGTTCTGGCAGATCGAGTCGTGGAGGTTTCCCGACTCAGCCATGGTCGTGCATTTATCAGATTGAGTCGTTGAGGGTTCTCCGACATAGCTGTGAGAGTGTGTCGGGCTATTCCTGTTCGAGTCGAGGTTCTTTTTCCGACTGAGTTGTGCTTTGAGCTTGGAGTTACCGATCTGTTTGATCGTGGATCATAGCCTGCATGAGCCACATTTGAGCTTGACAGAGATACTTTACAGAGATACTTGAGATGGGTTACTTTTTACTCGAGTGGGTCGCTCCCCTCGAGTGCCACTCCGGAGTAGGCGAGACCGGGTTGTTATACCGGCGTGAGATTGAGCTTTTCTATCGCGACTTGTCGTTGCATTTGTCCCTCTGGTTGTGCTGGTGTTGGCAGTCATGGACGCCCTACGTAAGTCCGCTCCTCCGGGACGTAACGGCAGTAGATCCTACGTAAGTCCGCTCCTCCGGGACGTAACGGCAGTAGATCCTACGTAAGTCCGCTCCTCAGGGACGTAACGGCAGTAGGTTGGCGCAGGCTTGACTGGACCCGAGGAGGCAGTCAGTTCAGATTGAGTGATCAGAGATGAGAGTTAGTTGTGGCATCATGTTCTTTCTGTCCCACTCTTTGAGCATCTAGATAGAGGCATAGTAGCTGTAGAGTTTACTTTTCCCAGCTTTCCTTACAGCACTGCTTTTGTTACTTTATGCCTCTAGTGGACTTAGTGGGCAGACCGTCGGGCTTGTTGGCGGCACCCACTGAGAACTACTTGGGACGTAGTTCTCACACCCGTCGTGGTGTCTTTTCCCACAGGAACTTCTACTCCAGTTCCTGTTGTTCCTGTTGCTGATCCTTCTGACCGAGGCGAGGGAGTCGCGAGCTAGTTCCCTACCCGTCGTTGGAGTGTAGCGGTACCCCTTCAGAGGAGAGCTTCAGTAGATTAGTTATTTTATTTTCCTCCTTTGAGAGACTGTTGTAGTGAGGATTGTTATGTATTGAGAGCCTGTACACTGATGTATTTATTGGAGATACCTCCCGGTTGAGTTCTGAGTTTGTATATGAGGATTCTGCATGATTATCATTTTTGGGAGACGGACATTGTTGTGTTACTTCCAGTTGTACAGTGATTGATTTAGTTATACAGCAGATTTTTATTTATAGCTCTGATATCTGTTTAGCTATAGTACTTTTCTTGCAGGTAGGACGCTTCACCTATGCGGGTTTGGCATAGGTGGCGGATCTGTTGGCGAGCCGGGTCGCAGTTTCGACCCCGGGGCGTGACATAATTGAAAAAAACAGAAACAGAAACAGACAGAGACACAAGTGACCCGGTTGATGCCCCTGTCCTAGGTGCAGTGTTTAGTCCATTGCGTGCGGCAGGCCCTGATGTCGGCGAGGGAAGCGTCAGGACTGCGGCTCTTGTCGTCGAAGATCCTTCTATTCCGCTCAAGCCAGACTATCCACCAAGTGGCCACGATAGTGACGAGCGTCCTTTTTCCCCAGGCCCCCCTTTTGTCAGAGCTGGCCTCCCAAAGCCTGTTGACGTCCGGGTAGCTGCGAATCTCCGCTTTGTTAGGTAGTAGGGTCTCTAGTAGACAGTTAATGCTGGGGCAGGAGAGGAAGAGGTGGTCCACTGTTTCAACAGTGGCAAGGCACATGACAGAGCAAGTGGGGCCGGCCCAGTTTCTTTTTTGGAGCTTGTCCCTGGTAAGTAAACTCTTACGTAGCAGGAGCCAGACAAAGATCTTGACCTTCAGGGGCGCTTTGGTGCTCCAGAGCTTGGTAAAGCGGTTGTCAGTTACCCCGCTGTCCTGCAGGAAGCGGTACATTGACTTAACTGAAAAGACCCCGGAGGCTGTCCAACGCCACAGGAACTCGTCGATGGCACCAGTCAGGTAAAGCTGTGGTGCTGTCATTTCCAGATCATGTATTGCGTTGTCGAGCTCGGTGGAGTCCCCCTCTACGCCCTCCAGGATTCTAGACCAGATCCAGCCGTTCTGGTCTAGGCAGTCGCTCACCCTGATGTTTTTGTCACTGACCCGTTCGAAGATGCGCCAGAATTGGGTAGAGAGGGTCGAGTTACCAGCCCAGATGTCCGACCAGAAGCTGGTCCTGGCCCCGTTCCCCACCGAGTGAGTTGTGGCGCACTTGAAAAGCTCCCTGGTGCGGACTACACTTCTCCACCAGTGGGAGTGGGGCGAGAAGGAGGATCCTTCGCACAGCGGTTTTCTGCGGCGGTAGTATAGAGTCGTGATGAGAGGCTCCCAGGGGGGCGCATTCGTGGAGAGGAGTCTCCACCACCACTTGACCAGGAGAGCGGTGTTGAGGCATTCCAGGTTCAGGACGCCTAAACCCCCGTCTTTCTTGCTTCTGCAGACCGTCTTCCAGCTTACAAGGCAGCTGCCCCTAGAAGTGGATCTGGTTCCTCTCCAGAAGAAGGCTCTGCGCAGCGAGTCAATTCTTTTGATCACCCAGGCGGGTGCTCTGAAAACCGAGAGGTAGTAGAGAGGTAGATTCGACAGCACCGAGTTGACCAGGGTAAGTCTTCCTCCATAGGAGAGGAGTTTAGCTTGCCATCCGGAGATCCTTCGGTCAATTTTGGAGACTATGTGAAGCCAGTCGTCCTTCGGGATACGCCCCTTTCGTAGTGGCAGCCCGAGGTATTTGAGCGGTAGCGAGGCGAGTTTGCAATTTAAGGTTGCTGCAAGTCGTTGTCCTATAGAGTTCCCGTTGCCCAGGTAGATGAGCTCCGACTTCGACGTGTTGATTTTGAGCCCAGATGCCCATTCGTAGAGTAGCCAAAGAGAGCGGAGGTTGCGGATCTGTCTGTCCTTGGCTTGGCAGAAGAAAAAGGTGTCGTCCGCAAATTGGATGATCGAGATTTTGGAGTCCCGCGAGGGTCCCACCCCAGTGAGCAGGTTGTTCAGAATGGCTCTGTTAGTCATACGCGCGAGGCCTTCGGCTACCAGCAGGTAGAGAAAGGGTGAGAGGGGGTCTCCCTGGCGTAGTCCTCTCTTCATCTTGAACCATTTGGTGGCCGTGCCGTTGACGAGGATGGCGAGTTTACCGTTGACGGTGCACTGTTCTATCCAGTCGCACCATTTCTGGTTAGCGCCAAGGCAGCGGAGAATGTGTTTGAGAAAGCTCCAGCTAACATTGTCAAAAGCCTTCTCGAAGTCCGCCTTGATACCCACACAGTCTGTGTGCTTGCTGGATCCCCAGCTGATGATTTCGCTGGCGGTGACAAAGGAGTCAAGGATGAACCTTCCCTTGATAAATGCTGACTGAGTCGGGGAGATGATCTTCCCCAGCTCAGTTAGGAGTCTGTTCGTGAGGACCTTCGAGATAATCTTCTGTACGCAGTTGAGGAGGCTGATGGGCCTGAAGTCGTCCGCCGAGCTTGCCCCTTCCTTTTTGGGTATCAAGCAGATATGAGTGTAGTCAATGGGGCCCGTATCAAGAGTGCCCTCGTAAAGCTCATCGAAAATTTTGAGGAGGTCGGTCTTGATGACGTCCCAGAATCTCTGATAGAATGCCATGGTGAATCCGTCGGGCCCAGGCGCTTTATCCCCGGAAAGCTGGAAGGTCGCTTTTTTGACTTCCTCGAGGGTGAAGGGGGCGGTGAGGTTGACCGAGCTCAGCGCGGTTTTGTCGGGAAAGAGGTCACTCCAGTCGCCGCACGTGGTGAACGGAGGGTGGTCGGGCGCGAACCGGTTCTTGAACTTATGAAAGAAGTAGTCGCTCTTGTCCACTTCCCTAACCAACGTGGAGCCCTCGTCCGAGATGTTCCCGATCCGGTTAGTCCTATGTCTGCCATTAGCCATCGCGTGGAAGAACTTCGTGTTTCCATCCCCTTCCTTCAGCCAGTGCTGTTTGGATCTGGTTCGCCACAGAACCTCCTCATCCTCGATGATGACTTTGAGCTGATTTCTGAGCTTCGACCTCTGCAACTGCTCGAGGGGGGTCAGGCATTGTAGTTCCTCAAGGGAGTCCAGCCTTTGAATTTCTTCCGCGGTCTCCTTCTTTGTTTTGCAGATGTTGTAGAAGTTGGTAGACCGCCACTCTTTGATGCGGTTGCGACAGTGCCTGAGTTTAGCGGTGAAGGTGAGGATGCCCCCTCGCCTTCCCGGCTTAACCCCCGTTTCCTGCCACCAGGTCGGTACCAAGGCAACAAAATCGTCCCTGGTTAGCCAGACCTTCTCGAATCTGAAGGGGCAAGGGGGCCGGTTCGAAGGCGCTTTGAGGAGGAGGGGTGAGTGGTCCGAGGTAATTCTGGGCATTGCCGAGACCGCGGAGAGGGGGAAGGTAAGTTCCCAGTCGGTTGAGACCAAGAAGCGATCCAGTTTAGCGAGAGAAGGGGGGACTGCATGTTGGACCAGGTGAAACATTGATTGCGGATAGGCAGGTCCACCACCTCAAGTTCGTTAATCAGGTTGTTGAACAAGGTCATGAGGCGATTGCAGCAGCGGCGACCCTGCCTCTCAGCCGCGGAGCGCGTGAGGTTGAAGTCTCCACAGATTGCCCAGGGGCCGAGGCAGACTGATTTAAGTGCACCAATCTCCCGGCAGAACTCTTCCTTTTCCTCCCAGGAGGGAGGTCCGTACACATTGGTAAGGTAGAAGGTGGAACCGGTCAGAGCGTGGGTCAGCCGCAGAGTTAGAGAGCGGTCCCGCACAATGGATTCGGAGCAGGTGAAGTGCCTGGAGCTCCAGCAAGTGACTAGTCCGCCCGAGGCCCCCGAGGAGGGTAAAAAATGGCACTTGTCGATGGCCGGTCCGGTAAGGGAGGAAAGGAAGGAGCGCGGGAACGCGCTAACTTTCGTTTCTTGGAAGCAGAAGATACAAGACTTGAGGGTACAGACAACAGACTTCACCAAAGCCCGCTTCGAGGGATCATTTAACCCTCTGACATTCCATGAACTGATCTGAAACATAAGAAAGACAGGACACCTAACAGCTAGATACAAGCGTCCCGCCGCTCAGAACGCGGGGCCGGCGAAATCCCGGAGAGAGCAGGCCTCCCTATCGTTGAGCTTGACCCCGAACTTGGCGGACTTGTGGATGGTCGCTCTGATGGCCGCAGCGCCAGCAAGGTCAGGGATAGGGGAAGCGGGCGCACCCTCACCCAGGAGAAGGGTTCGGCGGGCCATTGCGCGGTCCAGGGCACAGGATCCGGCCAGCTTCGCCAGCCTGGGGCACCGCCTGACGGCCTGTCACGCCCCGGGGTCGAAACTGCGACCCGGGCCCGCCAAACAGATCCGCCACCTATGCCAACCCGCATAGGCGAAGCGTCCTACCTGCAAGAAAAGTACTATAACTAAACAGATATCAGAGCTATAAATGAAAATCTGCTGTAACTAAAATCAATCACTGTACAACTGGAAATGAAACAACACCGTCTGCCTCCCAAAAATAATAATAATACAATATCCTCAAGTACAAGCTCTAAACCCAACCGGGAGGTAACCCCAATATATACAACAGTGTACAGTCTCTCAATACAAAATATCCTCACTACAATAGTCTCTCAAAAGAGGAAAAAGAAACAACTAAACTACAGATGATCTCCTCTGAAGGGTACCGCTACTCTCCAACGCCGGGTAGGGATCTAGCTCGCGACTCCCTCGCCACGATCAACAACCGCAGAGCCGGCCACACCTGCTAAGACTCTGCACAACCAAAGAGAGGAGAGAAAAAGGGGGGAAAAACCCCCAAAGGGTGTGAGAACTACTCCAAAAAGGGAGTTCTCAGTGGGTACCACCGCCAGACCCGACGGTCTGCCCACCAAGTCCTCAAGAGACAAAAACTAACCCAAGTCATAAGACTGAAATGAGTAAGTTGGAGACTATCAACAGCTACCCTGCCCCTAACTAAAGGCAAAAAGGGGGAGAACCAAACAGTGGTATGCAACCACTAGCACATGAAGTGCACCATCGACCCAATCGAGCTGACTGCCACACCTGGTCCAGTCAAACCTGCGCCCACCTACAACCACCTCCCGCTGACGGGCAGGAATTACGTAGGGTGTCCAAACGGACTAACTCGCTATCGAGTAGAGGATCATGCAGGCTATGGTCAAAATCCACGCTCTCTCTCAGAACGGATAGAATCATGATGCTCAACCTCTCACACAGCGGTCAAAGTACTCGCAACAACACGGGACCACCGTCAACCAGACGGCTCTCAACAATACAAGCACTGATCTAAACTCAACTACCAGTCTGCACTCGGCCCCCAGGCACGAGTGTAACAATAAAAGTATTTGACCGAAATAAACTCAATCGAATGAACCGGTATAAAACCCGGTACTGCCTGCTCTGTCACCAATCTCTCGAACTCAGTATATCCACTGTCCAAATGACCGGAACCCAACACGATCTGACCGGCACCCGACACGGTCTGACCGGAACCCAACACGGTCTGACCGGAACCCAACACGGTCTGAAGCCTACTCCGGAGCGGCACTCGAGGGGAGCTACCCACACGAGTAAAGCATCTCAGTCATCAACATCAACAGTATCTCGAAACAGCAGGACTTGGTCATCAATCAGATCAAAGTGGGAAAACTCAACCACCAAGGAAAGACCCGACCTCAATCGGATGCAACTAAATGATAAGTGGGAAACTCCATCCACTAGGGAAAACCGACACCCAAATCTGGTGCATAGAAAAACATCCGGTCAACCGCCCAATATCCGCGGTTGTCGCAAAGCCCCGCAACTAAACCAACCTGTCCCAGACACGAAGTCCCGACTACACTACCCAGACCCCCTGCTCGAACCCGAGCAACACTGACCACCTGACTAACAAGAAGGAGAAGGGAAAAGCATGGTTTCTCCTAAGTCAAGTTCCAATAAGTAGTGCAGCAGTAAAAGATGGCCTAACTACATGACCATACAAGCATGCAATGTCCTCAAGGAAATAAAGGGGGTAAAGCATAATAACAGTTCCTTTAGGAATAAGCAACATGCCGGAATCCCAAAACTAGATCTGTCCACAACTCAGGGTTCATTAATAGAATGATCATAATAACTCCTCAGAGTACAAATCCGCACATAGCTACGAAATCCTGTCCCAAATCATAATCCGACCACAAGAAAGGCTATGTGCTAACATGGCATGTTATATAATTTCATAGGGTAACATTATCCTAGGTAAGCTTACACTAGTCATCACATAGATGTCCAAGTCATGCAAGTCCTCAGTATACCTCATAAATACTATTCTTGCAATCATTTATACCAATATCAATAACAAGCTTACCTACTTACCAATATAAACTATGTACCCTACACATGCGTGCATCAGTCATAGAGGGGTGACATCCCCACAAGTGGACTTATACTTGCCACAACATAAACATTGCCTTAAACAATTACTGATAATAAGCTCACCCACCTGAAGCGCTTAACCCAAGGCAAACCTGAAGTCGGTGAAGTGGGTAGACGCCCGCGGTCCAAAATCTGCCAACAAAACACCCTCGGTACAAGTCGCGCAAGCCTTGGCTCCAAACAGCTGAAAACACCCCTGAGTACAACAATAAGGCTTAACATTACACTTTTATTCCAAAATTAACCAAACATACACCATCTGAAAACCAGTCCCAAAGCCGCGCATATTTCACCTGCTGCAAGTGCCCAGAAAAATCCAATAAAAATACCACAGTAATCCTCGCGTCGATACCTTCGAAACGAGTACCTGCACGTCCAATTCCGAGCTTCCTACACTGAGAAACAATTCCGACAAGGGAACCACCCCGAATCAAACTACACTCAAAAACTGTAGCAACAATTACTGTTCACAGATAATCTTCACCTTCGAGAAATATTCAGAAAATTCCAAGAAAATTTGGGCATATTCCTCGTGAAGTGTAGATGCAAATCGCCTCTTGAATCGCCCCAATCCGATGCCTGTGCGCGAAGATATCACCAAAACACCGCGCCGCTGTCCCAGAACTCCGCCCAGAAAAAGGGGTTACAAGATGATCCGAAAGACCCATGAAAAACTCGGAATGGGAAAGACCAGTAAACATGGGAAACATAGCCCTACCTGTCGTGAAGCCAACGGCGCAAGAATCACTGAAAAAGGTGCTCGGGGTAAGCCGGGGGAGTCCTCGCACCAAAACGTGACGAAGAAGACCACAAACGAACGAGCGTCGCGCCGCGCCGTAAAAATAGAAACCTCGATAAGCGTGCCACCAAAAATCCCAAAACTTTGCAGGAAGATGCAGCCAAACTAGGGGATCAACTTTGCTGAAGGCACCCCGGCGAGAAGAGGCTCGGAAATGGCGGAAAAAGGGAGAAGAAGAGAGCTCGGATCGCCTTTTATAGGCTGCAGAAACAAATGGGAAAATACCGGTTATGTCCCAATTTCCGGGCGCATGCCACTTTCGGGCGCGTACTGTAGCAGCCCGAAAATCCCAAAGGCGCGCACTGTAGCAGCCCGGAAGTCCCCTGGGCCTCCACGTCGCCCGCCAAACAGGCGACAGCCGCACCCGCCGCACGCGTCGCGCCACGTGGCCACCCGCGGACGACGACACGTGGCACGCTCCCCGGTCAACGCCCGCCTGCCGCGCCCACGTGCCCGCCTGACGCCGCCGCCTGCCAACCTGCCGCGCACAGTAGACCCACCAATAGGAGAACGCCACGTGTCATGCCACTTCCTAGTGAACCCGGTGCACGAAATCATGTGGACCGAACCAATGCAAACCTGCCACGTGTCCAAGCCCGGTGCACCGTAAACCCTGAGCCATCCCGAAACTGCGTAGACCAACCGCCGTGAACCCACCTCTAGGATGATGCCACGTGTCACCCCCGGTCCACCGTGCGCCCCGCACTCCCCCGTAGACCGCGCCCCGCGGACCGGCCCACTCCTGAGCCGCCACGCGTCCAGCCCCCGGTGCACGCCTGCCGCGTGGACCGGGCGGCCCGCGCCTCCGTCCGCCGCGCTGCCGGCGGCCGCTCCGCCGCTGCCGCCGCCGCCGGAAACACTGTTCCGGCGTGAACAGTGTCCGGTGCTCAAAAATGACAAGTGGGTAGTCCGTTTTTAACCGTTTTCGCGCGCTGAATCCGAATTTGATGTCCATTTCGCCAAATTCCAACTCCAAAATTTGCCGAAGGCATCCGGAAAGGTAATCCTTGGTCCAAACTTCGCGCTGAGTCCAAATTTAATATCCACTTCGCGCGAAACCACTTCTAACGATCCGACGGAGTCCAATGATCACCCACGTGATCCATTAAACACACTGAGCCCAACACTAATGCCCAATTGGGGCACAAATCCCACCAACACGCCACCAAGGCCTCCGGGAGCTGTAGATGATCCAGTAATCTCGACGTGGGGATCCAGGTCCTCACATCCTCCCCCACTAAGAAAAGTTTCGTCCTCGAAACTAACTCAAATCCCCCAAGGGTCCCACATACCACGGGTAGGTATCCATCAATAACGCCTCCAGCTCCCGAAACATCGCTCACTCCCCGTGATTACTTCCCAACAACAACAACAACAAGTACGGCATGGCCCGACATGCGATTTTCTCATCTCTCGAGCCAGAAATCGCAACGGGCGTCCCTCGTACTCCAACAATCACAGATCTCGGAAGGGGCAAGTCAATCACGGGCGAGGGGTCCAAAAGCAAAACACTCCTGAGCTGAGACGTGAAACAATACAGAGGCCCCCCCCTCAAGAGCCGGGGGGGGAGGAAACAGAATAATCAACAGCGCAACACGCCCCAAACCACCTCCTGGTGTCTACTCAACCAGGATCACCCGAAGTATACCCACAGATTCATCTTATGAGGAAAAGGATCCAATAAGTTGGGGCCTTCACTCGGTCACTTCCGATCCAAAATCACCCGAGTGGCCTACTCAACCACGAGCTACCCTCAAAAGGGATCCTCATGAGACACAATCTCAAGCCACGGTTGGACACTCAACAAGCCAACATAACTCCAACGGACCCACGGGTCGAAAAGATGCCCTGACGGGGACCAAACCGTAAGTGAACGGGAGGGAAAACTGGCTCGAAAGGCGATCAAAATGCGGAGGCTCAAACTCGCGGTCAAAAATCCCAAATCAGCAACAACAATCCGCGAGAATCCCACTCAAGATGCTGAGTAATCAGAACTGATAGCCAAGCAGGCATGGCCTACGCCCAGGTATAACAATCCAAGCTGGAAATAAAGGACGTACTGAAAGGCTCAACTGTGGAATCCAAGCTGCCTGCAAAACAGCGGTTCATCTTGCCCCAACTCTCATAGGGTTGGACTAAAGAAGTGTGGACCGAAGATCCACCCACGGTAACTCTACCGCCGCAATGGGAGGCATCACCAAAACACACAATTCCATCTCCCAACACAGGAAACACTAGCATTGGCGCTAATACCAGTCACATTATCCATTGGCCATGCTCCCCCCCGGCACCGCCAAGTCTAGAAGCTTCTCACCTCAAGAATGAAAGTTGGTCTCAGTCAACTTGAATAACATCCACTTGGTCGGGTTCCACCGCCGTCCCTACGGCTCGAACAAAGCGACCCAAGAAGGTATGCTTCTGCAGCTGCCACTTGTACTTCAATAACTTGGCATACCGCTTCATCCACACGGGCATGATAGCACATCCACAAAGCGCTCCTCGTACTCCAAGTCACTCTGGGAGCAAATCAAAATATCATCGGGAAAACACCACTCCCAGTCCGTCCAAGTACAACTGGGACCTACTATTCCTCAGATCTTGAAATCCACAGGGCAATCGTCATTCCATTGGCCTCACTAACAACTCATAATGCCCCCACCGCGTCCAAAACGCCTCCTAGGCGAAGTCCTCAGCTGTCTAACACCAAGTGGGTACTCGCATCATACACCAACTGTCGGAGTACAACTCCATCATAAGGTCCTAGATACCCTAAAAGGACCCTCACATTCGTGTATCAACGATGTGGCATCACCACCGTATACCAACGGCGTGGCACTAGGTCAAACAGACCCCTCGATCCGTCGGACCCTGCAACAGTGCCAAGGCTCTCTCTCAGCTCTACCGGCGATATCCAATGAGGTGCCGTCCAGGGTGGCGCGGTTCCTCGAACCACGTCAAACGCAATCTCTATCTCCCTAACCGGCGGCATTACCAACGACTAAGGTGAAATCACACCCGGGATCTCATGGGAAACAGAGATATCCATGAGTCCCGGTGCCGCCGCAAGCACCTCTCACTCTCCCGCTAAAACCAGAGTGCTCTAACAACCTCAACGAGCAAGCCTCCAATTGCCCGCCTTGCCGAAGATCAAAAGTCCTCTCTTGCCGCAGTCGAACATCCTGTGGCATAGTGCCCAACAATCTCTAGCATAAGGTCAAAACACCTAATTGCTATAATTTCCAATAATTCTGCCGGTAACTCGCGGTCTCGGCCGCACTGGACATGATCCAAAAGCCTCCTCCACGTGCACAACAACAACAGGAACCTGTACCTCTAGTGCACGTGGTAACAAATCTGCCTCTAACCCATGTAAGAGTGGAACATGCTCTAACTCCGACTACCGTGGTGAAATCCCACCTGCGACACTCAATCCACTACCGGGGCACCCTCACACCGGGCGGCACAGATTCATCCGCTCAAAGCAAGTGGTTGTCGCTCAATCTGCCTGAAAATCAGGGCTATCACTAGGAAGCACGACCTCTGTCTCTGATCACATTGAGGCGACGAACAAAATCCTCCGCAGATAACAAATCCACGCCATCGCTGCGCCACTCAAATAAAATACCGACGTCGCCTTCGGGGTCCACCCGACCTCTGACATCTCGGGAATTCGTCATCCAAGAAAAGAAAATTAGTCATGCCCCTGCCGGCCAATCTGTCCTCCATCATCCGGCGCCAAGCGCCAAAATCCAGAACTCACCTCTGGCGGCAGATCTCTGCCCAAAGGAACTGCAATGCACGCTCCATACAAAATGCATGCCTCCAACGAGGCGTCTAAATCTACAATGGAGGGACTGAATAACAGAAAGGTGTCCTGGCGCAATCCACTCCCAGTCTCATATATCCTATGCGCCTCGTCCCTCGAATCTGGAGCGCGCAGTTCAACAACTGCATACACTCACAAGCACAGGGAGGCTCTCAATTAATCACTCCATCACCACCAGCCGCGACTCTGCCTCCAAAGGCTCCAAACTCAATCCTTACGAGTCGGGGTGGTTCATCTGCCAAATATGGCTCAATAAGTCGATCATGTCCTACAGCTCACCAGCTGTCAACCATCACCTGCCTCGGTGTCTCGACACTAAACCTTGGCACAGAGGGGGCTACTCAGTGCTCCGGCAACTGTGTCACCAAGACCAGCTGCTCCCACAGCCGCTGATAAGCCTCTGACAATCCTGTCATCTGGGTCCGGGGTTCTCTGACCTCAATCCAGGTATCCGGCCCAAAACCAACTGCTCAAGCTCAACCGCTATGACAGGATGCACACGGGTCAAAACCCAGCGTCGGGGAGACACCGCTCGCCACGACGAAACAACAAAACAGCACACAACAACACTCGACCCAATCCAGCGAAAGTCTAAAGCATGTCACCCGTTCCACAGCATTATGTTGTCTGCAGCCAACATAATTACTTAGGAGAATAAACATGCCAATCACTCCTCCCGTCCCCTGGGAGAGGTATAAAACTCAATCAGGACTCTCGCAAAATCACGACTCTCACAAAGTCAACCAAGGGTCAAACCATAAGCCTAGGGTTTCTAAGTCCACCATGACCTACAACCTAGGCTCTGATACCACTCTAATCTGTCACGCCCCGGGGTCGAAACTGCGACCCGGGCCCGCCAACAGATCCGCCACCTATGCCAACCCGCATAGGCGAAGCGTCCTACCTGCAAGAAAGTACTATAACTAAACAGATATCAGAGCTATAAATGAAAATCTGCTGTAACTAAAATCAATCACTGTACAACTGGAAATGAAACAACACCGTCTGCCTCCCAAAAATAATAATAATACAATATCCTCAAGTACAAGCTCTAAACCCAACCGGGAGGTAACCCCAATATATACAACAGTGTACAGTCTCTCAATACAAAATATCCTCACTACAATAGTCTCTCAAAAGAGGAAAAAGAAACAACCTAAACTACAGATGATCTCCTCTGAAGGGTACCGCTACTCTCCAACGCCGGGGTAGGGATCTAGCTCGCGACTCCCTCGCCACGATCAACAACCGCAGAGCCGGCCACACCTGCTAAGACTCTGCACAACCAAAGAGAGGAGAGAAAAATGGGGGGGAAAAACCCCCAAAGGGTGTGAGAACTACTCCAAAAAGGGAGTTCTCAGTGGGTACCACCGCCAGACCCGACGGTCTGCCCACCAAGTCCTCAAGAGACAAAAACTAACCCAAGTCATAAGACTGAAATGAGTAAGTTGGAGACTATCAACAGCTACCCTGCCCTAACTAAAGGCAAAAAGGGGGAGAACCAAACAGTGGTATGCAACCACTAGCACATGAAGTGCACCATCGACCCAATCGAGCTGACTGCCACACCTGGTCCAGTCAAACCTGCGCCCACACTACAACCACCTCCCGCTGACGGGCAGGAATTACCGTAGGGTGTCCAAACGGACTAACTCGCTATCGAGTAGAGGATCATGCAGGCTATGGTCAAAATCCACGCTCTCTCTCAGAAACGGATAGAATCATGAGCTCAACCTCTCACACAGCGGTCAAAGTACTCGCAACAACACGGGACCACCGTCAACCAGACGGCTCTCAACAATACAAGCACTGATCTAAACTCAACTACCAGTCTGCACTCGGCCCCCAGGCACGAGTGTAACAATAAAAGTATTTGACCGAAATAAACTCAATCGAATGAACCGGTATAAAACCCGGTACTGCCTGCTCTGTCACCAATCTCTCGAACTCAGTATATCCACTGTCCAAATGACCGGAACCCAACACGGTCTGACCGGCACCCGACACGGTCTGACCGGAACCCAACACGGTCTGACCGGAACCCAACACGGTCTGAAGCCTACTCCGGAGCGGCACTCGAGGGGAGCTACCCACACGAGTAAAGCATCTCAGTCATCAACATCAACAGTATCTCGAAACAGCAGGACTTGATCATCAATCAGATCAAAGTGGGAAAACTCAACCACCAAGGAAAGACCCGACCTCAATCGGATGCAACTAAACGATAAGTGGGAAACTCCATCCACTAGGGAAAACCGACACCCAAATCTGGTGCATAGAGAAACATCCGGTCAACCGCCCAATATCCGCGGTTGCCGCAAAGCCCCGCAACTAAACCAACCTGTCCCAGACACGAAGTCCCGACTACACTACCCAGACCCCCTGCTCGAACCCGAGCAACACTGACCACCTGACTAACAAGAAGGAGAAGGGAAAAGCATGGTTTCTCCTAAGTCAAGTTCCAATAAGTAGTGCAGCAGTAAAAGATGGCCTAACTACATGACCATACAAGCATGCAATGTCCTCAAGGAAATAAAGGGGGTAAAGCATAATAACAGTTCCTTTAGGAATAAGCAACATGCCGGAATCCCAAAACTAGATCTGTCCACAACTCAGGGTTCATTAATAGAATGATCATAATAACTCCTCAGAGTACAAATCCGCACATAGCTACGAAATCCTGTCCCAAATCATAATCCAACCACAAGAAAGGCTATGTGCTAACATGGCATGTTATATAATTTCATAGGGTAACATTATCCTAGGTAAGCTTACACTAGTCATCACATAGATGTCCAAGTCATGCAAGTCCTCAGTATACCTCATAAATACTATTCTTGCAATCATTTATACCAATATCAATAACAAGCTTACCTACTTACCAATATAAACTATGTACCCTACACATGCATGCATCAGTCATAGAGGGGTGACATCCCCACAAGTGGACTTATACTTGCCACAACATAAACATTGCCTTAAACAATTACTGATAATAAGCTCACCCACCTGAAGCGCTTAACCCAAGGCAAACCTGAAGTCGGTGAAGTGGGTAGACGCCCGCGGTCCAAAATCTGCCAACAAAACACCCTCGGTACAAGTCGCGCAAGCCTTGGCTCCAAACAGCTGAAAACACCCCTGAGTACAACAATAAGGCTTAACATTACACTTTTATTCCAAAATTAACCAAACATACACCATCTGAAAACCAGTCCCAAAGCCGCGCATATTTCACCTGCTGCAAGTGCCCAGAAAAATCCAATAAAAATACCACAGTAATCCTCGCGTCGATACCTTCGAAACGAGTACCTGCACGTCCAATTCCGAGCTTCCTACACTGAGAAACAATTCCGACAAGGGAACCACCCCGAATCAAACTACACTCAAAAACTGTAGCAACAATTACTGTTCACAGATAATCTTCACCTTCGAGAAATATTCAGAAAATTCCAAGAAAATTTGGGCATATTCCTCGTGAAGTGTAGATGCAAATCGCCTCTTGAATCGCCCCAATCCGATGCCTGTGCGCGAAGATATCACCAAAACACCGCGCCGCTGTCCCAGAACTCCGCCCAGAAAAAGGGGTTACAAGATGATCCGAAAGACCCATGAAAAACTCGGAATGGGAAAGACCAGTAAACATGGGAAACATAGCCCTACCTGTCGTGAAGCCAACGGCGCAAGAATCACTGAAAAAGGTGCTCGGGGTAAGCCGGGGGAGTCCTCGCACCAAAACGCGACGAAGAAGACCACAAACGAACGAGCGTCGCGCCGCGCCGTAAAAATAGAAACCTCGATAAGCGTGCCACCAAAAATCCCAAAACTTTGCAGGAAGATGCAGCCAAACTAGGGGATCAACTTTGCTGAAGGCACCCCGGCGAGAAGAGGCTCGGAAATGGCGGAAAAAGGGAGAAGAAGAGAGCTCGGATCGCCTTTTATAGGCTGCAGAAACAAATGGGAAAATACCGGTTATGTCCCAATTTCCGGGCGCATGCCACTTTCGGGCGCGTACTGTAGCAGCCCGAAAATCCCAAAGGCGCGCACTGTAGCAGCCCGGAAGTCCCCTGGGCCTCCACGTCGCCCGCCAAACAGGCGACAGCCGCACCCGCCGCACGCGTCGCGCCACGTGGCCACCCGCGGACGACGACACGTGGCACGCTCCCCGGTCAACGCCCGCCTGCCGCGCCCACGTGCCCGCCTGACGCCGCCGCCTGCCACCCTGCCGCGCACAGTAGACCCACCAATAGGAGAACGCCACGTGTCATGCCACTTCCTAGTGAACCCGGTGCACGAAATCATGTGGACCGAACCAATGCAAACCTGCCACGTGTCCAAGCCCGGTGCACCGTAAACCCTGAGCCATCCCGAAACTGCGTAGACCAACCGCCGTGAACCCACCTCTAGGATGATGCCACGTGTCACCCCCGGTCCACCGTGCGCCCCGCACTCCCCCGTAGACCGCGCCCCGCGGACCGGCCCACTCCTGAGCCGCCACGCGTCCAGCCCCCGGTGCACGCCTGCCGCGTGGACCGGGCGGCCCGCGCCTCCGTCCGCCGCGCTGCCGGCGGCCGCTCCGCCGCTGCCGCCGCCGCCGGAAACACTGTTCCGGCGTGAACAGTGTCCGGTGCTCAAAAATGACAAGTGGGTAGTCCGTTTTAACCGTTTTCGCGCGCTGAATCCGAATTTGATGTCCATTTCGCCAAATTCCAACTCCAAAATTTGCCGAAGGCATCCGGAAAGGTAATCCTTGGTCCAAACTTCGCGCTGAGTCCAAATTTAATATCCACTTCGCGCGAAACCACTTCTAACGATCCGACGGAGTCCAATGATCACCCACGTGATCCATTAAACACACTGAGCCCAACACTAATGCCCAATTGGGGCACAAATCCCACCAACACGCCACATAGGCCTCCGGGAGCTGTAGATGATCCAGTAATCTCGACGTGGGGATCCAGGTCCTCACAGGCCAGTGTAGAGGGATAGGAGTTAACGTCCGATGGAGCGGAGGGCGGCGGGGTAAAGGGATCGTCGAGCTCAGCCGGCCCAGCGTCCGAGTGCTCGTCAGCAGTGAAGGAAGCCATGGCGGACACAGAGGATGGCTGGGGGCCCACGTTTGGGCGGAGCGGGGGGGGGAGGGGGCTCCGATGACGGCCCTCCGGCGCTGTAAGCTTCGGCAAGCGGCAGGAGGGTGATGGAGTCAAGGGTGGCGCGGAGGAGAGCGGAGGTTCACACGAGTGGCCGCGCGACACCAGCGGAGGGGGGCGAAGCGGGGGCGGACGAGGTGGGGCCAGGGGCTGACAGGGCCCCTCCGTTGCGGCGACCGGCCCGATGCGGAAGACCAAGCTGGCTGTGGGCTCGGGCCCAGGTTGGAGGCCGACGGGGGTGGGCCACATGGATCGCAGGGTGGGAGGACGGGGGGGATGGGGGCCCGCGGGTGGGCCCACGGGGCGTCCAGGAGGCAGGCGGGTGGGCACTCGGTGGAGGCGCGGGAAAGGGATTGGGGGCCCATTTCTGGGACCACGGGGCCCCGGATTGAGCGGGGACAGGGGCTGTGAGCCCACGGCTTGGCCCACGGGGGGGGTGGCTCGCACGGAAGGGGCGATAGGCGGCGCGGGGGCCGCAGGTGGGCCCGCAGAGGTCAAGGGGGCAGGCGGGTGGGCCCTGGCGGTCCAAAAGGCGGGGCGGTCTTCACAGGAGGAGGCCCGGGGCCAGAGGTTTTGCCCACTCGCGTCAGGAAGGGGGTCCCAGAGTCCTGCCCCTTCCTTGGCAGAAGGTTCGAAAAAGCGAGGGGGGCAAGGGGTTGCTGTCGGGCGAGAGGGCCGATGTTGCACGAGGGCAAGGCTGGCTGCCAGGCAAACCAAAGCAGGCGCTCGGCAA